>JACGAQ010000445.1:0-136963 GCA_014119065.1 Orius insidiosus
TTTTTACCTATAGCCACAGGGGGAAGAGACGTAAAAAATAAATTATACAGCATATGAAACATCGGATCTATCATCACAGTCCCAGAAAATCCACAAAAAATTGACACCAAAATATCAAGAACACAAATGTCTAAAAAAACAAATTAGAAGAAAAAAAAGAAGAAAATTGAAAGCTTACGGCGTTTTTGTAAAGAAATAAAGGACCATTGTGGCGATTCTTTGATACGCCCAATGTCCGTGGACGAGAATGAGATTTTTTAAGTATTTAAATTTGGCGATTGAAAAATCTGAAGCCATCACCGCTTGCATCCCTTCTTGGCCGGAAATTCCGATTCCGACGTCTGCCGCTCGTATCATCGAAACATCATTGGCACCATCACCTATTACATATTAATTATATCAATAAAAAATAATAAAAATTACCTATGGCTAAGTTCGTTTTCGCAGCCTTTCTTGACTACTTTAACGATAAAAGCTTTTGCAAAGGAGTCACACGGCACAAAGAACAGCCGTACAATATTTGGTAAGCTCAAGAAACGGTTGAGTAGTCCTGACCTCTCGTCCAAAATGAACGTTAAAGTTTTTCCATCTATATAATCGCTTTTTGTTTTTTTGTCGATGAGAAACGATCAGACCTAAAAAACAAGGTAAAATTTTTGTCCCCAATACTCTTTTAACACGTTTGCAACCTTTTAAAACATGAATAAGCACTTTTTAAAAATGTGCATGGGGATTTTGAAAACCTACCTATAACTTCTTCTTTATAGTTTCGTAGGCAAGCTTCGGCTGATGTTTTCGATTGTGCGAATAGTTTGAATTGTAGGTTTGAGGCGAGAAGAGGCCGGAAGCGAGTGCGACGTTTGTCGCTGTTTCGACTTTGTCGCCGGTAAGGACCCAAACGACGATTCCTGCCGCTCTAAGGCCCCGAAGAGTTTCCGGTACTCCAGATTGGAGACGGTCTTCAATTCCAGTAGCACCCAAAGATTCATTTCGACTCAACCATCGAATAAGGAATTCTGGTGGCAGCCAATGTTTTTCCACGACAACTATCCAATTTTTGTTTTATTTCCGCCCATTCTTCTTCCGTAAGAATTCGAGAAGAGATCGCCAAAACTCGAAGACCTTCATTCGCATACCTGATATTTGATCATTTGTTTTCGCTAAAATAAAAAATTAAAAAAAAAAAAAGTTTCATTGATGAACATACTTTCATTTTTTGGATTGGAAAGACGAGGAAATATGGAAGAATCAGCTCCTTTGGTGTAAACGACGATTTCATTGGTTGGCTTACGAACAATCACCGACATACATTTTCGATCGGAATCAAACGGAAGAACTTTAAGAATTTCATATTCAGCTTCATACTCACCTATAAAAGGCACCATTTTTAGTAACAATACTGGTTTGAAGAGCTCCAACGAAAACTTCCTTAAAGAGAAGTATCTATAGGAGGGGGTATAACGGAAGGGAAGTAAAACGTAGGGGGAAGTTATGGGAGGGGGAATTATAACAGAGTGGGAAGTATATGGGAGGGGGAAGTTTAAGTGAGGGGTAGTATAACAGAGGGTGAAGTATACGGAGGGGAAGTATAAGGGAACGAAAGTAACGGAAGGGGATGTATAAGGGAGGGAAAGTATAAAGGAGAATTTCTTTATTTATGTTGTTTTACAAAAAATTTTCTAAGTTTATTTTTGAAAAATTGTCCGAGTTTTGTTTTTTCCCAAAATTTTCCAATTTTTTTTTATTTTTTCAAAAAATTTGCCAAGTTTTCCGAAAAGTTTTCCGGTTTTTTTTTTTTTTGAAAAATTTTCCAATTTTTTGTTTTTTTCGAAAAATTTTCCCGATTTTTTCCCTTTTTTTCGAAAATTTTTTTTTTCGAAAAATTCTAAGTTTTTTTTTGTGAAAAAAAAAAAATTTTTTTTCAAAAAATTTCCGGGATTCCTTTTTTTTTTTTTGAAAAATTTTTTTAAGTTCTTTTTTTTCGAAAATTTTTTTAAGTGCCAAGGTAGAAATAAGGCTCTTTGGCCTAGGGATGTGCCTCTCGTAAAGGGTAAAAGTATAAATTTCTCCCTACTGCAACAAAATGATGAAAAAGTGGCAATTTTTTACACCAAAAATTCTTAAAAAATATAAGGAGTAATTGATGAAAATTTGGTGAAAATCGGATTAACGGTTCGGCCGCAGCGAATTTTTTAAAATTTCAAACAGACATATCTCCGCCATTTATTCGAAATTCAAAAATCGCCCACGTTTCTTCTTCTCCGACTAAGGAAGATTTTGTGAAAATTTGGTGAAAATCGGTTAAAACTGGCCGTAAAGTGTTCCGGAAAAATGCTACGGATGGCCGGCCGGCACCACAGACAAAGTTGTGATTGGTAAAGATCAATATTCGATTTGACCCTCGGGGTCTGGAAGACCCTTCCCCAAAAACCCGACGTCGAGGGTATCGCAATAACTTCTTTAAGGAAGTTAAAAAATATTCCCATATTAAAATAATACCTGGAAGTGAGACAATTGCTTTGGTTGGGTATCGCTTGATAAGTCGGCAGTTATAAATAAAAGCCATTTGTACGAGCGCCAACTCATCTGGACTTTCTGCTTCAAATATAGGCTTAAGCGAAGTCGAAATTTTAGGAGAATTGTCTGTAATAAAAAACATAAAAAAAATACAAAATTGTCATTTTTTATACCGTTCTTAGAATTACTCCTTGGGAAAACATCGACATGGAAGGTATGTTCAAAGTTTGGGTCTTTTTGGTGAAGATTTTGGGGACAGTGGTTGGAGAATTCTCTCCAGAGGATGAAATCGGCGAAAGCGTCGGTTTCATACGAGATCGACATGATGTGAGCCTGAAAATAAAATGTATTTTAATATCAATATTATTGTATTTACCTCATATCTTCTGGATTAAATGGATATGGGTTTTCATCGGGAGTAGGAGAAGGAGTGATGCTTCTTCTTCAACAAGTCGTCTATAATTATTGCCAACCAAAGGTGTCTCGATTCTTGGAAATAAAGGTGTCGCTCCTTCCAATGCTCCACTTGAATTCATCTAAAATCAAAAAATAAGATTTGGCTGCAAAAAAACTCAAGTTTGATTGGAACTTACAATGTCATGATGAGGATGGTTGGCGACGACGACCGTATTGCACAATGCCAAAGCTAATAAAAATTCTTTAACTCTTTCAGATTCAAGAGTTCCTTCGCTTTGAAGATGCTTCAGTAGCTTCTGGTTTGGAGTCAACTGCATATTCAAACTCTCGCCCTGAAAAACAAAAAAGATTCAATTACTAAGAAATTTTTTCATCGACTTTTTTCAGTGCAGCTACAGCTCGAAAATGGTCGATCCTACAATGAAGTTGATTTCGTCTAATTTGTAGGAAATTTAATCACCTTCATTTTTGTATAATACATTTTTTGGCTGCAACGTACCGTTTTGAAGATACAGAAAAACCGAAAAGTCACGCTCTATCGCTACATGGTCTTTTAGTTTTTTTGCACTGTTTTTCGCCGCCGCTTAGCTCGGGCGTCGTTGATCGTACAAAAAATTTTGTTGAACCAAATTTATAGGAATTTAGTCAGCTTTCTTTTTTAACTTAGATATTTTTGGCTAGAACGAGCCGTTTTGAAGATACAGGCGAAAAACAGCGAAAAGTCAGTTTTGCACTGTTTTTTGCCACCGTGTAGCTCGGGCGTCGTTGGTCGCACAAAAAATTTTATTGAACCGAATTTATAGGAAATTTTATCACCTTTCCTTTTTGTATAATACATTTTTTGGCTACGAGTACCGTTTTGAAGATACATGCAAAAAAGCGATAAGTCACCCTCCATGGTCAAGGTCAAAAATTTTTTTCGCTGTTTTGCACTGTTTTTGCCGCCGTGTAGCTCGGGCGTCGTTGGTCTCACAAAAAATTTTATGAACCGAATTTATAGGAAATTTATAACCTTTCTTTTTGTATAATATTTTTTGGCTACGACGTACCGTTGAGATACATGCGAAAAACAGAAAATCACCCTCTATGGTCAAAGGCCAAAAAAATTTTCCGCTTTTTGCACTATTTTTTGCCAGATTTTACCACTCAATAAGGGCAACAGATAGCACATTTTGGCATTTTTCATATCAAAATAAAAATTTCTTACTTTCAACGATTTGGCCGAAGGATGATTGTAGTCAGTGCCGCCAATAGTGCACCTTCTAAAAACCATTTTGTTCTCCGTCAACGTCCCCGTCTTATCCGAAAAAAGATATTCAATCTAACAAAAAAAAAGTAAAATTCATCAGTTTTTATTTAAAAAAATTACTTGTCCTAATTCTTCAGTTATGTTTAAAGCCCTGCATACAGTTCTTTTATCAGTTTCTGCATCGTAGAGCTCTAAATTATTGTCAATATGATAAACTTGAAGAATTTTCGTCAATTCTAAAGTAACGTAAGAGATAATGGGATCATGACCTAAATAAAATGAGAAAATAAAATAATTGATAATAAATATACTTGAAGGATGATGATAAATGTCCAGAAAGTAAGCCAAGCTTCATATGAGGTGTTGAGCTTAAAATGATGAAGAGAACATTGTGGGTTAGGGAACGTATTAAGCCAAAGTTTGGCGCCGACGGATCCTATGGCGCAGAGTACGACAAGCATGAAAACACACCAAAGAACGTCGGTGTTCATATGTTTTTCGAGCGATGACCTTTTATAGCGAGGGGCCGAACTGTTCAACATCGCTTTGGTTTCATGTCCTGAAAGATGGAGACAGATTTTTTTTTAAAGGATTACTTACCGGCGTAAACGACAATGCCTTCCACAAAATCCGTATTTTTGATTACTGCATCTCTAAGTAATAAGTGATCCGTTGAAACTGGAATTTTACCTCCTGACGGATTCACGATGGCACCGTAGAATTGATACAATTTCGTTGAAGGAGGATCAACTTGGATTACATTCTTGAATTCTCGAGGATTAAATGGCTCCTGATGGACAAAAAGGTTAGGCAGCAAATTTTGAGCAGAACAACCTCTCGAAATCCTTCGGGGATATTTCGTAGCTTAAGATTACTTTCTCCGTCTAAATTACAAGTGTCTAAATAACAAGTTCCATTTTCGGCATCTGAAGATTTAAGCAGAAGGATGTCCGCAGGGACAACTTCGTTGTTTGATAAATGAACATGTCGCCACTTTAAGTTCTTTCCATGTTACTTTTGTATATCTTTCGACTTCTCTGAAATTAAATGGTTAATAAGAAAATGTTAAAATTGAAGAATACCCATCGTAGACTCTGCATGTGGAATTGATGCGTTTGTCGCTGGCGCGTCGTTGCCTGTCTTCAAAGAGATCTTTGATCGCAGTGACGCCGATGACGAAAAAGACCGGAATCATGGCAATTTCTTTGCCGAAAGCGTTTATAGAAGGCACCCAGTTTAAAAATACTATAAAAATAAAATAGAGATTCGCGACCCTGTGAAATTGCTCGAGGAGGTTCTTGAGGATAAAATTGAAGGCGGTGTATTTGGTCGTTCGGATTTTATTGTCGCCGCGTCTTCTGACGCCTGGAGGGAGAATGTGGTTCGGTACGACCGTTCTCGTACGCGTTTCATGTTCGGATTTGGCTTTTTTCGAAGGAGAAATGCGATGAGTTGGTCGAGGCAGGATGGCGGAGTCGCTTGTTGAAGAGTGTATTCGGATTCTGTTCGCGAGGAGTTCTAGCATGGCCTGGCTTGTGCTCGGAAGGCTCCCTGTGTCCGGGCGGAAGGATGAACTCCGCTTTTGAGCTCACACGGTTGTGCCCTTTCACAAAGCCTGAATCTTCTGCTCCAATCTACAATGAATCAGACATCAGAATATGTACAACCTGAGCAAGAACAGTTGGACAAGCAGAAAGATACAGTTCTGCTGGGGAAGATCAAAGACAAGGTGGAAGGTTGGAGGAGCAGAAAGGTTGTAAGAGCAGAAAGATTTTGGTCTGGATTAGTGTTTCTCAATCTTTTTGAAGCCTGCGCCCCCTAAGAGGAGGAAAATACTTACCGCCGTTAAGTTTTTTGCCCTTTACTTAACGGGCCGGTTAAAGTTTTGCCCTTTTTAACGGGCCAGTTAACTTTTTAACGGGCGGTTAACTTTTGCCCTTTACTTAACGGGCCGGTTGAATTTTTTAACGGGCGGTTAAGGTTTTACCCTTACTAAATGGGCCAGTTAAATTTTTGCCCCTTACTTAACGGCCGGTTAACTTTTTGCCCTTTACTTAACGGGCTGGTTTTTTAACGGGTGGTTAACTTTTTGCCCTTTACTTAACGGGCCGTTAACTTTTTGCCCTTTACTTAACGGACCGATTAAATTTTTAACGGGCGGTTAAGTTTTTACCTTTTACTTAAGGGGATATGAGGGTTTTAAGTTAATTGCTTTGTACATTTTTCGTTGTGAGCAACGGTTTTCGGTTTTTCCCTTCTATCTTGGAAACCGTCGCTCAAAACGAAAAAATGTCCTAAGTAAAGTTGTAGCTACGGAAATTTACTACATAAAATATCTTATTGTTTTTTCCGTCAGAGCAAATTTTAGGAGATATGAAGGTTTTAAGTTTTCAGACAGGCTCTGTAGGATTATTACTTTTAACCTCATAACTCCTTAAATATTGCTCCTACGCAAATAATGAATAAAGAAATTTTTGTAGGAAATCTTTGTACCTACAACTTTTACTTAGGACATTATTTCGTTTTGAGCGACGGTTTCCGAGATAGAAGGGAAAAACCGAAAACCGTTGCTCACAACGAAAAATTTGCAAAGCAACTCACTTAAGAACCCTCATATCTCCTTAAGTATTGCTCTGACAAAAAAACCAATGAGGTCTTTTTTGTAGGAAATTTCCGTAGCTACGACTTTTACTTATGACATTTTTTCGTTTTGAGCGACGGTTTCCGAGATAGAAGGGAAAAACCGAAAACCGTTGTTAACAACGAAAAATTTGCAAAGCAACCAACTTAAATACTTCCATATCTCCTAAAGTATTGCTCTGACGGAAAAAACTAATAAAATATTTTATGTAGTAAATTTCAGTACCTACAACTTTTACTTAGGACATTTTTTCGTTTTAAGCGACGGTTTCCGAGATAGAAGGGAAAAACCGAAAACCGTTGTTAACAACGAAAAATTAGCAAAGCAACTCACTTAAAAACCATCATACCTCCTTAACTAGCCGGTTAAATTTTTTAACAGGGCGGTTAAGTTTTTGCCCTTTACTTAACAGGCCAGTTAACTTTTAAACAGGCGGTTTAGTTTATGCCCTTTACTTAACGGGCCGGATAAATTTTTTAACGGGCGGTTAAGTTTGTGCCCTTTACTTTTCGGGCGGCAATAAAAACTAAATAAAAAAAGGACTCACGTTAACGCCTCCATGGCTGGCCATTTAGCCATTTCCCCCCTATCACCCAAATTTGCATAACGCCCCACAGTAACTTCTCCAATGAGACAATCAGGAAGATTGTCAACACGATGAGCTGGAAGTTTGGTACGAGGACGGGACAAGCTGGAAGTAAGATCAATGAATGGACAAGCAGGAAAGGACCTGCATGAAGATTAGCTAGTTTGGTAGAGCTGGAAGATTGGATGAATAAAACAGGTTGCCTCACCTCGCCGTGTGAAAATGCTCTTTGATGTCCTCTGCGAAGAGCTGAGGGTCTCGTAAGATGGGCCGCCGACGTCCCTCCGGCACTCGCACTTCTTGTGTGCCCTTTTTGCAGCAGCTCTGATTCCGACATTCTCAATCATCTTTTCAAAAAGCAAAGTTAAAAAAAAAATCTCAGAAGCAATAACATACCATAAAATGAATCCGAAAAAAGGGTATTCACCTTATTGTAAACGGTACATTAACAGCCGGAAGCTCATTTTAACGTCTTTGACATTGAAAATATGGTTAACTATTATCTAAATTTATCATAATTTATTATAAAAATTAGTAGTAAAAAGGCACGGCGTGGACAATAATTGAACTTAGGTAAGCAATAAAAAGGGAAGGGAGCACACAGCTGGCCGACTCGCTGTCCAACACGCCTCTCAAATATCCCAACTAAAATAGTACATGTTAAAGCAGCTTAGCTGCGCTTCAGTAGCTTTCCGCTAAAATTTAAGTTTCCGCCTAAAATTTTTGCTCTGACTGACCAATCGTAACAGTTTTTGAACTTATTTGAGAGGAAAGGTTACAAAAAAGGGGTTTTTATATGTTTTTGTCGAATATCTCAAAAACTATGAAGTACATCACAAAATGTATTAAGTACAAAAATAATCTACGTCAAATTTCCAATAAAAAGTGTTCAGCAAAACACATTATAGGTTTACAGGAAAACCTATAATCCGGCCCTTTGGTCCAAAAAACCTATATTCTGGAACTTTGGTCCGAAAACCTATATTCTGGAACTTTGGTCGGAGAACCTATAATCCGGCCCTTCAGTCCGAAAACCTATATTCCGGCCCTTCAGTCCGAAAACCTATATTCCGGCCCTTTGGTCCAAAAAACCTATATTCTGGAACTTTGGTCCGAAAACCTATATTCTGGAACTTTGGTCGGAGAACCTATAATCCGGCCATTTAGTCCGAAAACCTATAATCCGGCCCTTTGGTCCGAAAACCTATAATCCGGCCCTTTGGTCCGAAACCTATAATCCGGCCCTTTAGTCCGAAAACCTATAATCCGGCCCTTTGGTCCGAAAACCTATAATCCGGCCCTTTGGTCCGAAAACCTATAATTCGGCCCTTTGGTCCGAAACCTATAATTCGGCCCTTTGGTCCAAAAAACCTATATTCTGGAACTTTGGTCCGAAAACCTATAATCCGGCCCTTTGGTCCGAAAACCTATAATCCGGCCCTTTAGTCCGAAAACCTATAATCCGGCCCTTTGGTCCGAAAACCTATAATCCGGCCCTTTGGTCCGAAAACCTATAATTCGGCCCTTTGGTCCAAAAACCTATATTCTGGAACTTTGGTCGAAAACCAATAATCCGGCCCTTTGGACCGAAAACCTGTAATCCGGCCCTTTGGTCCGAAAACCTATAATCCGGCCCTTTAGTCCGAAAACCTATAATCCGGCCCTTTGGTCCGAAAACCTATATTCTGGAACTTTGGTCGGAGAACCTATAATCCGGCCCTTCAGTCCGAAAACCTATATTCCGGCCCTTCAGTCCGAAAACCTATATTCCGGCCCTTTGGTCCAAAAAACCTATATTCTGGAACTTTGGTCCGAAAACCTATATTCTGGAACTTTGGTCGGAGAACCTATAATCCGGCCATTTAGTCCGAAAACCTATAATCCGGCCCTTTGGTCCGAAAACCTATAATCCGGCCCTTTGGTCCGAAAACCTATAATCCGGCCCTTTAGTCCGAAACCTATAATCCGGCCCTTTGGTCCGAAAACCTATAATCCGGCCCTTTGGTCCGAAAACCTATAATTCGGCCCTTTGGTCCGAAAACCTATAATTCGGCCCTTTGGTCCAAAAAACCTATATTCTGGAACTTTGGTCCGAAAACCTATAATCCGGCCCTTTGGTCCGAAAACCTATAATCCGGCCCTTTAGTCCGAAAACCTATAATCCGGCCCTTTGGTCCGAAAACCTATAATCCGGCCCTTTGGTCCGAAAACCTATAATTCGGCCCTTTGGTCCAAAAAACCTATATTCTGGAACTTTGGTCGGAAAACCAATAATCCGGCCCTTTGGACCGAAAACCTGTAATCCGGCCCTTTGGTCCGAAAACCTATAATCCGGCCCTTTAGTCCGAAAACCTATAATCCGGCCCTTTGGTCCGAAAACCTATATTCTGGAACTTTGGTCGGAGAACCTATAATCCGGCCCTTCAGTCCGAAAACCTATATTCCGGCCCTTCAGTCCGAAAACCTATATTCCGGCCCTTTGGTCCAAAAAACTATATTCTGGAACTTTGGTCCGAAAACCTATATTCTGGAACTTTGGTCGGAGAACCTATAATCCGGCCATTTAGTCCGAAAACCTATAATCCGGCCCTTTGGTCCGAAAACCTATAATCCGGCCCTTTGGTCCGAAAACCTATAATCCGGCCCTTTAGTCCGAAAACCTATAATCCGGCCCTTTGGTCCGAAAACCTATAATCCGGCCCTTTGGTCCGAAAACCTATAATTCGGCCCTTTGGTCCGAAAACCTATAATTCGGCCCTTTGGTCCAAAAAACCTATATTCTGGAACTTTGGTCCGAAAACCTATAATCCGGCCCTTTGGTCCGAAAACCTATAATCCGGCCCTTTGGTCCGAAAACCTATAATCCGGCCCTTTGGTCCGAAAACCTATAATCCGGCCCTTTGGTCCGAAAACCTATAATTCGGCCCTTTGGTCCGAAAAACCTATATTCTGGAACTTGGTCGGAAAACCAATAATCCGGCCCTTTGGACCGAAAACCTGTAATCCGGCCCTTTGGTCCGAAAACCTATAATCCGGCCCTTTAGTCCGAAAACCTATAATCCGGCCCTTTGGTCCGAAAACCTATAATCCGGCCCTTTAGTCCGAAAACCTATAATCCGGCCCTTTGGTCCGAAAACCTATAATCCGGCCCTTTAGTCCGAAAACCTATAATCCGGCCCTTTGGTCCGAAAACCTATAATCCGGCCCTTTGGTCCGAAAACCTATAATTCGGCCCTTTGGTCCAAAAAACCTATATTCTGGAACTTTGGTCGGAAAACCAATAATCCGGCCCTTTGGACCGAAAACCTATAATCCGGCTCCCTTTTTAAAGCTCCTCTTGGCGGCGTCGCTAAATGCTTGTTTACACGGGGGCGCAGGCTTCAAAAAGGTTGAGAGACACTGTTGTAGATCTATATGAATTGACCCAACGGCTTCTGGAGAAGACCCTTGAAAGCGGTAACCTTGGTAACAGCTAGCTGTTAGTCAATTGTTTGTGTGGCAAGTTTTCCAGGATGGAGCGCAAAAAAGGCCAAACTTTTTGGATGACGGAATCTTTCGAGAATTCTTTACCTGCTATTGCCAAAGAGAACCGAATGAACATAGAAGAAGTGAAGGGAACGATGGAGTTCTTAGACTCCATTTTTGGCAAAGAAGTCAAGAGTGCGAAAAGCGAAAGAAAAAAAGTCCAAAAGTCAACCCCCTCATTGCTCAACGTAGTCGCTCACAAGGTGCGCAAATCCAAAAAAAGTGATGATGAATTTTTCGAGTTCATCAAATTCTTAGGTGAGGAGCACAAGAAAAATGCGAAAAAAGAAAGTTCGGTTGGTTTAACCGTGGAAGAACTCTGCGGAGAGAAAAAAAGCCAAGAAGCAATAACTTGGATGCAACTGAAGACCATCTGCTGCCAAAAAGAGACAACCATGTTTGGCACAAAAGCTATCATTTACTGGCAAATTGAAAAAAGTAGTAAATATTCTGATGGTGTTAAAAAAGAAGAAGATTCCAACATACAGTATATTCCACATGAAGAGCTCGAGGAGATGGATTTAAAAAATCATGCTTTGCAGAAATTTACTGCAGATGTTGAAGAAAAAGATAAGATGTACACTCAGACTGAAAAGAAAGACGTTTTCCCCAATCAAAGGTTGTATAAGAACCAAAAAGAAAATTGGATTTTGGATTTGAATCCTTGGCTTGAAGAAAAGGAACCTTGGAAGACGATGGAACGAGAAGGGAAATGCTTTTCAATCAAGTTGATCCCAAATGATGACATAGAATCATCGACTCTTGAAAGCAAAAAGGAGAAACATTCGAATCCGAAACTTTTGACAGATTCGGCAAAAAGAAGATTCTTCTCCAATCATATTTGATGACCCAAGAAGAGAATCTGTTCGCTGAAATAAAAGCGGAGGCAGAAAAAAATTACTACAATTTGACTAAATTGGTTTCGCTGTCCGGAGAAGTCAAAGGGGAAAGCAGAATCTGCTGTAAAGTCTACAAAAAAATCATAGTTGTAAAAGACTTGCTAGAAAAGAGAGGAAGCCTCAAATAAAAAAAGAGATCATCGATGAAAATAAAGAATATGAAGATCCTTCTTTGGCGTTATATCACAAGTTGAAAGGATTCTGCTCAGAGTCTAAGTACAGCGAAAAACCCATTCATCCCTTTTTCGGAGACAAAGGTGTCATTTCGAAACAGTTTACGAAAATCGACAAAGTCCGTTTTTCAAAACACTACAAAAGACGATGAAAATAATGAAGAAAGATGCAGAAAAAGAAAAACCGATTGTAGGAAGAGATAAAAAACGACTTAAAAAGGACATTCCAATAACAATTTTACCTATCGAAAAAGGACTTAAGAAAGAAACAGGCTCCCAAGATAAAGAAATATTCGCAGATTTATCCTGGAAAGTAGCTGACGAACAAAGTAGCGAAGAGGACGATCCATACGAACTGAAATTTTTAGATCATTTATAAATTTTTCCTTCATAAACCCTAGAGCAGTAACTGCATATTGAGATGGAGAGTACTGCAATAGCATAGTTTTGAGATAAACTCAGTCTTACTATTAGGTGTACAAAATGAAACTCAGCCACAGGGTAAATTTGAATTTTGTAGATTTTAGCCAAGTTTCATTTTGTACCTAGTAGTTCATTTTTTCAAAATTTTAAACATTTTAGGCGTTAAAGTCCATCAAAAGTTGACCTTCTCTGTGTAAGGTTATTGAAGTATAACCAATAAGAAGGTTAATTTTTAAAGGCTTGTAAATCGTAAACCGTTACAGATATTGAAAAAATGTACTAAACAAAATCTGTTGGAAATTTAATTCTCTTTAATTTTTATTCTATTAATTTTTCTCTAGGACGCACTGTTTTCAAGATAAATTTATTTAAAAAAAAAAATTATTTTCCAAAATGGTGCATCCTCGAAAAAAAAAAAAAAAAGTACTAATTTATAGAAAATTAAATTTCCTACAATTTTTATTTATTAGGTGTACAAAATGAAACGCAGCCACAGGGTAAATTTGAATTTTGTAGATTTTAGCTGAGTTTCATTTTGTACACCTAGCAGTTCATTTTTTCAAAATTTTGAACATTTTAGGCGTTAAAGTCCATCAAAAGTTGATCTTCTCCGTGTAAGATGTTATTGAAGTATAACTTTTAAGAAGGTTAATTTTTAAACGCTTGTAAATCGTAAACCGTTACAGATATTGAAAAAATGCAGTAAATAAAATCTGTTAGAAATTCAATTCTCTTAATTTTTATTCTATTCATTTTTTCTCTAGGACGCTTTGTTTTCAAGATAAATTTATTTCAAAAAAAATTATTTTCCGAAAATGGTGCATCCTAGAAAAAATAATTGAGTACAAATTTATGGAGAATTAAATTTCCTACAATTTTTATTTGTTAGGTGTACAAAATGAAACTCAGCCACAGGGTAAATTTGAATTTTGTAGATTTTAGCCGAGTTTCATTTTGTACACCTAGTAGTTCATTTTTTCAAAATTTTGAACATTTTAGGCATTAAAGTCCATCAAAAGTTGACCTTTTCCGTGTAAGAAGGTTATTGAAGTATAACCATTAAGAAGGTTAATTTTTAAAGGCTTGTAAATCGTAAACATACATCATACAAAGGATTGCCTCCTTTTGTGAGCTCATAAAACAAAATAAATTTTTTTAAATATTTTTATTATTATGTAAAGGGTGTACAATACTACTGAGTGAATAGAATGTTTTGAACAGCTTTTATTTCATCATTATTTTCTAATCTAATTGTAGTGAAATACAGAAACAAAAAAAGTTAATTTTAAAGTGATTGAGTCGCCATATTCAAGGAAAAATAATTAATACAAAGATTTTGTCTTAAAAAAAAAATTTGTTCAGAAAAAAAAAGAACTTAAAAATTAACAAGCCTAACCTAAATCCGAAAAGACAACAAATCATAGACAACCCTTTGGCTTTAAAACTGTTTTTAATTGGTTAAACAAAAATAACAAAATTGGACACAAAAAAAATAAATACATCTAATAACAATTTTTTTTTTAGATTTTTTTAATGAGTTTTTTATTATTATTTTTTTTTTTGTAAAATATTTTTTACACCTTATTTACAATAAAATTATTGGTTTTGAATCACAGATTAAGGAATTGTTGTACGACTGTTGCACATTTCGGATTATTAATTTTAGAATAAAAAAAAAAGAAAAGGGGGGAATAGGGCAGTAATATTTAATATTTTTTTCATTTTTGTCACTTTTTCGTTATATGTACAAAGTGAAATTGGCAGATAGGATCAGGTAGGAAAAGGAGTTGGCGGTGAGAGGCGACGGTTATCACGAGTTGCTTCCGTTGTCGCCGTTGTCGTGAAAGCTGTTACCGTTCACGGCGAAAGACGTGCCCAAACCGTATAGGTGGCCGCAGTATTTCGCATCGTCAATGTTGTCTTCGAAGAACATCTAAAAAAATTGGAAATATTAAGAATTTCAATTTTAAATTGTATTACCTCTCGCATTTTAAAGAATGCCATGCCCGTTAACAGCGAATCAGATCCTGCCTGATGTTGAGGCCCAACTCGCGTTAATTCTAATTGATCTGCGACTTCTTGGAGGCCGCCTTTTAAATTTTTACAAGATTTCATTAAGTACTAAAAAAAAAGTTTTAATAAGAAAAAAAAATTATTTATAAAGGTACCTTAACATCGTATATCGTTGGAAAATAGATCTTTAATAAATCGAAAAAATCTTGTTCATCGTTGGGCAAGTTTTGATCGGTCAACAATTTTAAAAGGTAGCCGAAATCATAACCGCTGAAAGAACGATTAATATTAAAATATCGTCAAAAATGATTACCTGTGAAATGAAAGCCATTTAATATTATCCATAAGAATAATTCCAGATGTCATTAAAAGTTCGGCAAAGTCGATTGGATCGATTCCCTCTTCTTCGTGCTTTTTAAATTGGATACCAGAATTTTGAAGGAGATCTATGCTGTCTTGGGCATACATATCTTCTCTGAAAAAAAAAAAAATGTATTTCTGCTTCAAAAACACCCCAAATAGTACAATTTTTAGATGCTAAAATGTTTTATCATCTAATCTATAATCACTAATCAGTGTTGGGCATAATCATAGTAATTATGATTATAATTGTGATCAAAAACCTTAAATATGGGATTATGATTATAATTACACTCGTAATCATAATTAAATTAGTAAATCACACTTTTTTTTATAATTACGCTTGTAATCATACTTTTTCTCATGATTACGCTCGTAATAAGACTCTTTTTTGTGTAATTCCGCAACTAAATACCATTTTTTTTTTTTTTTTGGTAATTACAATAGTTTTTACTATTGTAATCATTATTACGCTCATAATAAGACTCTTTTTTATGTAATTCTGCACCTAAATACCACTTTTTTGTAATTACAATAGTTTTTTTTTTAGCGTAATCATGAAAAAAAGTACGATTACGAGCGTAATCATGACAAAAGTACGATTACGAGCGTAACCATGACAAAAAAGTACGATTACGAGCTTAATCCTGAGAAAAAAGTACGATTACAAGCGTAATCATGAGAAGAAAGTATGATTACGAGCGTAATCATGACAAAAAAGTACGATTACGAGCGTAATCATGACAAAAAGTACGATTACGAGCGTAATCATGACAAAAAGTACGATTACGAGCGTAATCATGACAAAAAAAGTACGATTACGAGTGTAATCATGACAAAAAAGTACGATTACGAGCGTAATCATGACAAAAAGTACGATTACGAGCGTAATCATGACAAAAAATTATGATAACGAGCGTAATCATGACAAAAAATTACGATTACGAGCGTAATCATGACAAAAAGTACGATTACGAGCGTAATTATGACAAAAATTATGATTACGAGCGTAAACATGACAAAAAAGTAGACAAAGACAAGTAAGATTACGATTGTAATCATAATCACACATTTAAGGTTGGGGATTACAATCATAATCATAATTACAACTAATAATTGTAGGATTATAATCACAACTATGATTATGATCATGTGTTATAAACATAATCATAGTTATGATTATGCCCAACACTGTCTATAATATGTTCGAAATTTTGGTTTTTGATGGCTCTTAATACCAAAACCGTTTACTTCGGCAAAGTTATGCGCATAACGCTTTTTGTTGAAAATTTTGTGTAGATTATTTTGTGCTTAACCCTTTCGAGACCGCGTCTGACGCCAGATTCTCTGCGCTACTGGAGCAGCACTTTTCCCCGACAGCTCCCAGCGCCCAGCAAAGCACAGAAAGCGACGAGTGATGCGATCATTTCTTCCATAAGAGATGGCCAGTTTTTGCATGTCGCTAGCGCCATGGGAAGCGAAGGTAGGCTTCCCGCAGTTCCCGCTGGGCAACTGAAGTCGGTCTCCAAGCGACATGGCACTATAGTCGCCTGCGGTATCGAAAGGGTTAATATTTATTGCGCTGAGCGTCATAGATTTCAAGATTTTACACAGTGGTTCAGAAGTAATCAGCTTTTTTTTTTTTTTTTTTTTTTTTTTTTTTTTTTTTTTTTGAAATTATGGATGATTGGAAAAAAAAGTTAAGTGTAAACCCCCTAGTTTTTTGATGAACAAATTTTGATTTTGATATACAGGGTATGCGATACACGGGTGTACTTCTTAACCCATTTTGGACAGCCTCCTCTACCATGTTTTGGCTAGAATATGGGAATGACACTTAAAAAATAAAGTAAATAAACTTACGATAGATTAAACCTAAAATTGAACTGCCATGTGCTGTACGAGTTCAACGGCGGCTTGCCATTTTCGTCGAGAAACGTAAGCCCCAACTGGATGATACGTAGAAGGTCAACGTTGCATCTCAGGAGCTGATACTGGTATTCAGCGGTGCTTCTGAACTCGCCGATCGGCCTCGCTACGACTCCAGGGAACTCCGTATCCTGCACATGAAAAAAATTCAATTGTATTGATTTCCGTCCAAAGCCCCATACTCACAAACGTTTTAAAAAATAAATACCATCGCAACATAGTTGTATTTCTTAACGAGCTTTCGGATGATTTTAAACTCCTCCTTTAAATTGTGCGCCCAGACGTCACGGATTCCGCATTCTTCGTTGATCGGGATCGACCCACTGTGGCCTTAAAAACGACTTTCAAAAAACAAACAAAAAACCGCTTTTTTTACCAGTGGCTGTGGGCATAACAGGGGTTCCTACAAGCAGGCGTGTAGCCCAACTAGCATCTGAGCTTAGGACTACCTGATCTCCTATCGTCGCCTAAAAACAAAAAAGTCAAATAAATTTTTATCACTATCATCTGGCCACAAAATAAATCATACAGGAGCAGTGAAATACACAGGGCAGATAACCGGAGTATTTAGATATTGAGTGACTGTATTACTCCAACATAAGAAATCTGATGTACTACGAAAATCATGATTCAAAAATATTACAGATATTATTTTCTTTTTTGTTAACAATTTTGAAACCTTACGTTTTAACAATAATAAACAGGTGACTTAGATTTTGTTTAATTGTCAACCTGTTTCTGACTCAGAAAAAGTTCTTAAGATATTGTCGATTTTCGGATAACAAAAGATTGAAAAACAACAGTCACACAAATTCTAAATTTTTATTAATCTATTTTCAATTTTTTGACTGTTTTAGGTTCAAATAAATAGTTTTGGTGAAGATTTTGTGGGACATTAACACTAAAAATTAGGTGAATTTCAGGAAAATCAATTCAAGATGCAAAGATTCTGTGAGAATTTGATGATTCCAGATGGACGGACGGACGGTAAGACAGACAAACGTTTGGTAAAGATCACTTCAAAATAAATTTACAGATTTTCGAACATTCTCCTGCCCCAAAAAATTTGCATTGCACCAGATTTTTGATCGTTTTCGTCGGCCAAGCAAGTCCCTTTTTATCCGATTTAAAAAACTGTTCAGATTTTTTGAAGATTTCCTCAGGGTTGCCAAATTTTCAAAGGATCAAAAAACGTTCCTTGAAACTCACCGGTATAAACCTTTAGGATCCCTTTTCTCAAGGTTTCCTTCATAATCCTATGGGCAAGGAAGCCATATCTTCAAAAATCAGATTTTTCTGTATTTATGGATGTTTTTCCTGGGTTTTCAGAAAAGAAAACTTTACCCTACTTTCTATTTGTTCCCTTTATCTTTTAGCCAAAAAGAATATTTTTGTTCAATTTCAAGGCGTTGGCAATAAATTTACTGATTTTCCAACATTTTCCTGCCCCAAAAAATTTGCATTTCACCAGATTTTTGATCGTTTTTGTCGGCCAAGCAAGTCCCTTTTTATCCGATTTAAAAGCATTGCCAACTATTCAGATTTTTGGAAGTTTTTCTCAGGGTTGCCAAATTTCCAAAGGATCAAAAAACGTTCCTTGAAACTCTCCGGTATAAACTTTAGGATCCCTTTTCTCAAGGTTTCCTTCATAATCCATCCTTGATGTTTTTGAACCTCCATGGAAATGTCCTTCAAATAAAAGAAATCCTGATTTTTTTTTTTTAGTTTTTAAAGGTGGCTATTGAGGAATCCTTGAAGGGAAGGCTCTCATTGGCTGACCGCGACACAATCCTTGATTTCACTTACAATGCCGAAATTAAGAAACTGAAATATTCAAGGTATCCTTTTGTTAAGGAAGGTTTTTGAAGGCGGCGCTGACCAACAGCCTTTTAACACGATTTTTGTAAGTTATCTTCAGGGTTGCCAAATTTCCAAAGGATCAAAAAACGTTCCTTGAAACTCTCCAGTATAAACCTTTAGGATCCCTTTTCTCAACGTTTCCTTCATAATCCTTCCTTGATGTTAGTACCTCCATGGAGGTGATTCGTTCCTTCAAATAAAGGAAAACTGATTTTTTTGAAGTTTTTCAAGGTGGCTATTGAGGGGCCCTCGAAGGGAGGGCTCTCATTGGCTGACGGCGACACAATCCTTGATTTCACTTATAATACCGAAATTAAGAAACTGAAAATGTTCAAGGTATCCTTTTGTTAAGGAGGTTTTTGAAGGTGGCGCTGACTAACCGCCATTTTACATGATTTGTGGAAGTTTTTCTCAGGGTTGCCAAATTTCCAAAGGATCAAAAAACGTTCCTTGAAACTCTCCGGTATAAACCTTTAGGATCCCTTTTCTCAAGGTTTCCTTCATAATCCTTCCTTGATGTTATTTAGTACCTCCATGGAAATGTCCTTCAAATAAAAGGAAAACTGATTTTTTTTTAGTTTTTCAAGGTGGGTATTGAGAATCCTCGAAGGGAAGGCACTCATTGGCTGACGGCGACACAATCCTTGATTTCACTTACAATACCCAAATTAAGAAACTGAAAATGTTCAAGGTATCCTTTTCTTAAGGAAGGTTTTTGAAGGCGGCGCTGATTAACAGCCTTTTCACACGATTTTTGTAAGTTTTCCCCAGGGTTGCCAATTTCCAAAGGATCAAAAACGTTCCTTGAAACTCTCCGGTATAAACCTTTAGGATCCCATTTCTCAAGGTTTCCTTGGTAATCCTCCCTTGATGTTAGTACCTCCATGGAGGTGATCTGTTCCTTCAAATAAAAGGAATCCTGATTTTTTTCCTTGATGTTATTTAGTACCTCCATGGAGGTGATCTGTTCCTTCAAATAAAAGGAAAACTGATTTTTTTTTTAGCTTTTCAAGGTGGCTATTGAGGAATCCTCGAAGGGAGGGCTTTCATTGGCAATCCTTAATTTCGCTTAAAATGCAGAAGATTGGTTTAAGGTATCCTTTTTGTTAAGGAAGGCTTAAAGGAAGGTTTTTGAAGGCAGCACTGGATTTTTGGACGTTTTCCTTAGTTCTCAGCCCAGAAAACGGGCCATTTTTTGACGATTTTTGATCGACTTTCATGATCTTAAGGCAAAAAACTCCCTTTTTCATCCTATTTTAAAGTACTGCAAACAAAAACAGTTTTCGATGGAAAAATAACTCGAAACCGATCAGCTCAAAAGCTTGAACAAGAGCAAATTACCTTCTTCGAAAGTTCAGAACGATAGTTTCATTTTGACCGGAATCTGAGTTTCTGCTTAACATGCACAAATTAAAGAACATGCAGTAACTTGCTCATGCTTTTGACAACTCACAGTAAGCTTATCCTTGTAATCGACTAATTCCCAAGCGTTCAAAGGACCTGCTGTCAATTGGACATCATTATCTATTAAAAATTTCATTGGACACCAGCATAAACTGAAAAAAATTAAATATCAATACTTTGCACAAAAACACACAAAACTTTTAAAAAAAATGCAGAAGACAAAATTAAGGTTTTATTAGGTTTTAGAATGAAAATAACCTAAGGAAAGGGGAGTTCTGGGGGGTTAGGAATTATTAGAACGTGATTTATAAGTTCTTCGACTTACTTATTTAGTGGTTTCAATACAAATTGACATTCTCGAGGTGGAGAAACAAAAGCAAAAGTATTGAGGGAGGAAAATAACTAAAAACGAGAAGGGAAACTGAAACTTTCTGAAGAGAACTCACACATGAATAGAAGCCTTCTGCGTTCGACAATGGAATACGTCACCAAAGTTGAATCAATAAACAACCCAGGTTGGCTCAATATTTATTCGAACGAAAATAATCATTTTGTCTTCTGATACCTTTAAAATGATAAAAAACGAGCTTATTTTACCTAGAGAAGAAGAAGTTTGATGAAATATCGGGTCGATGGTGTACTCTCCGGCGTTCAAAAGCCTCCAGGATATAAGGTTTCGCGCCAATTTTTAAAAATTAAAAATTTCCCGTGATTGATGGCAGGAAAAAAAAAGCGGCTTTTGCGTAATAGTTCCTTTGGTAATTAACGAATGTGTCAAGTTTTAGTTCTTTAAAGTTTACAGAGCGGAGGTGAAGTGTCAAAAATCGGTTTTTATCAAAAATCTCGAAAACTATGAGGTTTAGCTCAATAAATAATAAGGACAAAATTAACGTAAATTAAATTTCCAACAAAAGTATTTTATACAAAATCTTGCTAAAGGGAACTGTTTAGAAGGTATTAACCATAAATCTTTTTGAAAAAGCTTAAAAATTTTGTGACTCTTTAAAAATAATTTTTGAAGAGAAGGGGAAGTATAACCTTCAAGCATACAAAGACAGAAGGACAATTTTCCTTAAAGAAAGGAACAATATAGGAGGGGCAAGTATAACGGAGATGTTTAGGGAGGGGAAGTATAAAGGAGGGAAGTTTGAGGAGGGGGAAGTATAATGATGGGAAGTACAAAGGAGGGGAAGAATAATTTCAAGCATACAAAGACAGAAGGATAATTTTCCTTAAATTTTCCATAAAGAGAAGGAACAATATAGGAGGGGGAAGTATAACGGAGATGTTTAGGGAGGGGACGTATAAGGAGGGAAGTTTGAGGAGGGGGAAGTATAATGATGGGGAAGTACAAAAGGAGGGGAAGAATAATTTCAAGCGTACAAAGACAAAGGACAATTTTCCATAAAGAGAAGGAACAATATAGGAGGGGGAAGTATAACGGAGATGTTTAGGGAGGGGAAGTATAAAGGAGGGAAGTTGGTGGAGGGGGAAGTATAATAATGGGGAAGTACAAAAGGAGGGGAAGAATAATTTCAAGCGTACAAAGACAAAGGACAATTTTCCATAAAGAGAAGGAACAATATAGGAGGGGAAGTATAACGGAGATGTTTAGGGAGGGGACGTATTAAGGAGGGAAGTTTGAGGAGGGGAAGTATAATGATGGGGAAGTACAAAAGGAGGGGAAGAATAATTTCAAGCGTACAAAGACAAAGGACAATTTTCCATAAAGAGAAGGAACATTATAGAGGGGGAAGTATAACGGAGATGTTTAGGGAGGGACGTATTAAGGAGGGAAGTTTGAGGGGGAAGTATAATGATGGGAAGTACAAAAGGAGGGGAAGAATAATTTCAAGCGTACAAAGACAAAAGGACAATTTCCATAAAGAGAAGGAACATTATAGAGGGGGAAGTATAACGGAGATGTTTAGGGAGGGGACGTATTAAGGAGGGAAGTTTGAGGAGGGGGAAGTATAATGATGGGGAAGTACAAAAGGAGGGGAAGAATAATTTCAAGCGTACAAAGACAAAGGACAATTTTCCATAAAGAGAAAGAAACAATATAGGAGGGGGAAGTATAACGGAGATGTTTAGGGAGGGGAAGTATAAAGGAGGGAAGTTGGTGGAGGGGAAGTATAATAATGGGGAAGTACAAAAGGAGGGGAAAAATAATTTCAAGCATACAAAGACAAAAGGACAATTTTCCTTAGAGAAGGAACAAATAGGAGGGGGAATTATGATGGATGAAATGTTTAGGGAGGGGAAGAATAAAGGAGGGGAATTCAAAAAGGGGAAGTATAAGGATGTGGAAGTACAAAAGGAGGGGAAGAATATTTCAAGCATACAAAGACAAAAGGACAATTTTCCTTGAAGACAAGGAACAATATGGAATTATTAAGGAGGAGGAATTATAAGGAGAAGTATAAGGAGGGGGAAGTATAAAACTTTTTTCCGAAAAATTTTCTGAGTTTTTTGTTCGATTTTTTTTTTAAGTTTTCAGTTGTTTTCGACTTTTTTTGTCGAAAAATTTTTTAAGTTTTTTTTATTTCGAAACTTTTTCTAATTATCAAGGTAGAAATAATGGACTTTCTGCCCAAGGGATGTCACTCTTGCAAGGGGTGGAAGTATCAAATTTTTGCCTACTAAAAAAATTTTTTTTTTTCACCAAAATTCGTAAATAATATAAGGAGTATTTGATGGAAATTTGGTGAAAATCGTTACGGCCGGCCGGAACCACAGACAAAGTTGAGATCAGTATCCATAATCGATTTATCCTAAGGAAGGAAGACCCTTCCCCAAAAACCCTACATGGAGGGTATCACAATAACTTTAAGGAAGTAGCGGTTTTCGCAATTATTGTTCAGAAAAAAAACTTTTTCCTTAAAGTGAGTTCGAGTAGAATCGCTTCGTTTTGATGAGAGAGCGGGGGCGGTTGTGGAGGCGGCGTCTGCGGGAAGTGAAGGGGGATGACGGGAGGAAAACGTGCTGATCCGAGTCCGAATCAGTTTCGAACAGGGGAGCGGACGAGTTGAAACCCGCGTTTTCATTCCAAACCATTTTCGACGTATTCTAGACTTCACGAGGTCAGTTAATGGCAGAAAAAATTTTTTTTCACCTTATTTAGGACACGTAGAAATAGACATTCCGCACTCGTAGATATCATAAGAAAAAAAAAATTTCTTAAAAGCTTGTATTCCAATTTTTAACTCGTAAAATCCCAAATTCTTTTACCTTCTTCCGTACATATCATTAGTTATAAAAATGGTATCAATTTACTGGAGTTAAGGAAAAAAATTGGAGAAACAAGACGGGAAATCTGAGAACACGTACGTGCGTAGATTGAGTAAAAGTCTTTCCAAAACAATTTTTTTTTTCGTCTGGCAAGAATTCAATTTTTACCATGATTGTTTGTATAGAGGTCGACGACAGGCGATCGATTTGTTCCGATCGATTTTGTTCAATTAGACAATTGATTGTCTTCGTTCACGTTATGGAAGTTGTAACGAGTTTTACTTTTCTATTCCGCTTTTTTCGTAGAAGCCTTTTTTGTCTCAAGTTAAAGGTCAAGCGATAATGACTTGAGGAAAAAATATTATAAGGAAGGAGTTTAAAAAGAAATTGAATTTTGAAAAGAGTTTTGTTAAAAATTAAATTGATATTCAGCTGCTAGTGAAGCTCCTTTTGTTGACAATTGGGTAAAAATAAATTTTTGCCTAATTCGATCAGAAAACGTACGGTCCACAACCGTCATTGACGATCGGCCAAAACTTTCCGCTCGTTTGGCCAGAGCTCAACGGGATAGGAAAAAAGATTTTCGACCGCCAAAAATTTGGGTTAATACCGAGAAAGAAAACAAAACATTGATCGGGTCACGGGCAAGTCATTTTTTATTCATACAAAAATGTCTGGAAAATAATCGGCACGAAATTAAACCAGAAAATTCATACAAATGATAAAAGAAGAAGGCACTTGTAGAATGGTTTAATTTGAATGGTTTGATTGAGAAAGTTAACACAACTTTCTCAAAGAGTTGTTATTGGATTACCCTCCACGTCTGCTTTTTGGAAGAGGGTCTTCTAGTTTTAATGGATTCATAATTCATTGACTTCCTCATAAAGAAGAGTGACACCCTCCGGTATGAGGAAAAAGGTTTACCTGTTGTCAAATTCGTAGAAGAAAAATTATTTGAGATCTTTACCGATCATGAAGTTGTCTGTGGTGCCAGCCGTCCGTCCATCGCAATTTCCAGGAAACCTGAACGGCCTTTCGCTTGCTACCCTTTCGTAGTTACCCAACTTTGACCCTTTGCGAGAGAGGCATTCCTTTGGCAGAAAACCCATTATTTATACGTTGATATGTAATATACTTGGAAAAATTTTTGAAAAAACTTGTAAAATTTTTCGGAAAAAACAAAGTAAAAACTTCCTTAAAGAGAAGTAAAAAATAGGAGGGTGAAGTATATAGGAGGGGGAGGTATAAGGGAGCGAAGTATAACGGAGGGGTAAGTATAAGGAAGGAGGAAGATTTTTTTCCAAAAATTTTAAAGTTTTTTTAAGTATTATTTTCCGAGTTTTTTTTTCCAAAAATTTGCCAACTTTTTTTCAAAAAATTTTCCAATTATTTTTTTTTGAAAGTTTTTTCATTTTCTTTTGTAAATTTGCGCTTTTTTTCCAAAAATTTTCTAAGTTCTTTTTTTTCGAAAATTTTTTTATGTATCAAGGTAGAAATAATGGGATTTTTGCCCAAGAGAGGTCCCTCTCGTAAGGCGTGGAAGTATTAAATTTCTCGCTACTAAAATGAAAATTAATGGAAAAAAATGATAATTTTTTTACACCAAAAATTCCTAAAAAATATTAGGAGTAACTAATGAAAATTCGAGGAAAATCGGACCAACGGTTCGGCCGCAGCGAATTTTTTAAGATTTTAAACAGACATAACTCCGCCATTTTTCGTAATTCAAAATCGCCCTCGTTACATACTTGTTCACCGGCTGAAGAAATTTGTGTGAAATTTGGTGAAAATCGGTTGAAAACTGTGGCCGTAAAGTGTTCTGCAAAAAAATGCTACGGCCGGCCGGAACAACAGACAAAGTTGAGAGGTGTGAAAATTTGGTGAAAATCGGTTGAAAACTGTGGCCGTAAAGTGTTCTGCAAAAAAATGCTACGGCCGGCCGGAACAACAGACAAAGTTGAGATCGGTATAGATCCATATTCGAATTTACCCTACGGGGTCTGGGAGACCCTTCCCCAAAAACCCGACGTCGAGGGTATCACAATATCTTCTTTAAGGAAGTTATAATTTTACTTCTAAAATTTTCGAAATAAAAAAAATTACTTAGAAAACTTTTCGAAAAAAAAATCCCCCTCCTGAAACTTTCCCTAATTTATACTTCCCCTCCTTTAAATTCTCCTCCTCAATACTTCCCCCTCCTATATTGCACCTTCACTTTAAGGAAGTTTTCGTTGGGAGCTCTTCAAACTAGTACTTTTCTCTCTCTCTTTCTCTAAAATCTGGGAGGATATTGTCGGTGAAATAATGGTTCATCAGCCATTGAAATAGAAAAAAATGGCTGCCGTCCACAGTATTTTAAATAAAAGCTAACTTCTGAACTTACACCGTAACTAATCCTTCGGCTATTGAGCGTAAATGCAGCGTGTAGGTTTCAAGCGCTGCTCATTTTTTACATGAAACTGTTTTTCCGCCGGAATTAGCATTTGTGAATGGGTTGAATTTGTTTTCCTGAGTGTTGTGGCCTCTGAGAGTACCAGGCAATTAGGTCACCTTTTTAATTTATGGGAAAGTCTTTTTTGATGAAATGTTCTTTAGAGAGCTTTATGTTCAATTGCATTATTCCGAATTATGGTAAACTAAAGATTTTTTATGTCGAAATGCAGATTTTTTTATGTTCAACTGCTTTAGGGTGAAGTGCGTTATGTTAAACGGTGTTCTCCCGAGAGGGATCACACCACCACTTGGGCCAATTTCCTTTAGAAAATAACTTATTTTTTTCCCAGACCAAGTGGTTTAGGAGATACGGTCTAAAATACGATGCCATTTTTAACGAAATCCTTATATTTTCAAGAAATGCCCTTGTTTTGCAGCACTTTTAAAGGTCCTGCCCGGAAACTAATAATCTGACCGAGTCCGAACTTGTTCTATGCTCATTGTAATTGAGAATTTGTGCTCCTATGAAAGAGCTTTCCAAAAAGTCTAATTTCATGAAGATATGACCATCCTATAGATATCTTCAGATATAAGCAAAAGAGCATAATATCAAGCTAAATATCTCCAAAACTAGCGGACTTACGGACCGTTAAAGTGTACAAGGGTGAAATGATAGAGGGCAAGACAGAAATAAAAGCGTGGAGCTCGAGATTGATGCAACCATCACTTCTACTGTATGACGTCATTGGTAAAAGGAGTCCTCATTACTGCACCCAAGGGTACAGTTTTCTCGGGGATTGCCGGATAAAGATCTAACCTTTTTTATTTAGCAGAAATCGTAAATCCTTATTTAGGGTACCCGAAAGAATGATTTTTGCTAAATTTTAAGCCCGTACTTAATTATGTATTTTTTTGTTGGATGCACCATTTTCGGAAAATAATTTTTTTTTTAAAAATAAATTTATCTTGAAAACAGTGCGTCCTAGAGAAAAAAATGAATAGAATAAAATTAAAGAGAATTAAATTTCTAACAGATTTTATCTAGTGCATTTTTTCAATATCTGTAACGGTTTACGATTTACAAGCCTTTAAGAATTAACCTTCTTAATGGTTATACTTCAATAACCTTCTTACACGGAGAAGGTCAACTTTTGATGGACTTTAACGCCTAAAATGTTTAAAATTTTGAAAAAAATGAACTACTAGGTGTACTGAAACTCGGCTAAAATCTACAAAATTCAAATTTACCCTGTGGCTGAGTTTCATTTTGTACACCTAATAAATAAAAATTGTAGGAAATTTAATTCTCTATAAATTTACACTTAATTTTTTTCTAGGATGCACCATTTTCGGAAAATAATTTTTTTTAAAAATAAATTTATCTTGAAAACAGTGCGTCCTAGAGAAAAAATGAATAGAATAAAAATTAAAGAGAATTAAATTTCCAACAGATTTTATTTAGTGCATTTTTCAATATCTGTAACGGTTTACGATTTACAAGCGTTTAAAAATTAACCTTCTTAATGGTTATACTTCAATAACCTTCTTACACGGAGAAGGTCAACTTTTGATGGACTTTAACGCCTAAAATGTTCAAATTTTGAAAAAATGAACTACTAGTTGTACAAAATGAAACTCGGCTAAAATCGACAAAATTCAAATTTACCCTGTGGCTGAGTTTCATTTTGTACTCTTAATATTTTGTGCTTCTGATATCCAAAACATGCGAATTTCATGATTCTGCAAAACTTTGGTGAAAATCGGATGCCGTGAAGTGCTCCGGAAACATGCGATGGAATGACGGCCGGCCGGCACCACTGACAACCTCATCACCAAATCAGTTTTCTTCTGAGGGGAAGACCTTTTTTCAGAGACCGTCACAAGGAGGGACAATCTTCTCTTCGAGGAAGTTAAAATCTGTTGATCTTCAATCTCCAAAATAAAACCACACTATTCTATAAAGAATTTAATACCCAGCGATTTTTAAATATTAACTGTAAACCATAGTGAGTACGGAAAAAAACATTGTTTTAAGAGTTTTAAGATTTAAAAAACCCTGGAGTTCCTCCCTCATTTTTCCCCCTTTTTTTCTCGTTTCATGAAAGTTAAATGTTTTCTAATTTATTTTTAATTTAACCCTCTTAAGTCAAAGCAATCTTAAAACAATCAGCCCAAGTTGTTGCGTCCCTTTTGAAGGTAAAACCGTGTGGGAATTTCCCAGGTTGAACTAATACCTTAGATCCTCTTTTGGTCAAGTCCGTGAATTTTAAATTAGAGCCTAAAGCCACAAGTTGGTGCTTCTAGCTAAACATCACACTCTACCCACGTGAAAATCCATCCAACCCATCTTTCAAAAGGGCCAAACTTCGTTCATCTCTTAAAGGAAACTTTTTGGGTTTCTTGTTTACTAATGGATTCCCATGAAAGTGCGGGAGACTAAATTTTGAGGAGCCCAAAGGAATAATGCGACACTCCTTTTGAAAATGATTAACTTTATACAAAATGAACGTTTAAGTCTCAAATATGTAGTTTTACAACGTATATTTTATATTTTTTGCATTATATTTTTAGTAGGGAGATATTTTATACTTCCACGCTTTACGAGAGGGACATCTCTTCGGCAAAAAGCCCACAATATTTTCTATCTTGATACTTAAAAAAGTTTTTGAAAAAATAAAACTTGGGCAAATTTTCGAAAAAACAGAAAATTTTTGAAAAAAAAAAAATTAAATAAATAACTTAAGAAATCATTTCGGAAAAAAAATTTACAATTAAAAAACCTACAACATTTTTTGGAAAAAAGGAAATTTTTTCTAAAATTCATGGAAAAATTGGTCTAAATTCAAAATTACTCGAAATTAATAGGTACTTCCCCCTCCTTTGTACTTCCCCTCCGTTATACCTCCCCCTCCTTTGTACTTCCCTCCCGTTATACCTCCCCCTCCTTTGTACTTCCCTCCCGTTATACCTCCCCCTCCTTTGTACTTCCCTCCCGTTATACCTCCCCCCCTTTGTACTCCCTCCCGTTATACCTCCCCCTCCTTTGTACTCCCTCCCGTTTACCTCCTCCTCCTTTGTACTTCCCTCCCGTTATACCTCCCCCTCCTTTGTACTTCCCTCCCGTTATACCTCCCCCTCCTTTGTACTTCCCTCCCGTTATACCTCCCCCTCCTATATGTTCCTTCTTTTTATCATGGTTTTAGCCAGATATCACGGTTTTTTCCTACATCTGAACATCACTCGAGAACGGATAGACCGATTTCCATTTTACTGGACTTTTTGGAAAGCTCATTGAGTGGAGCACAATTTCGTACTTAATGGTCGAGTCGGTAAAACCGATGGATTTTGAGATATTTCAAGATGTAGCTTTTTATCATCTTTTTTGGGAAAAAAGGAAATTTTTTCAAAATTCAAAAGTACTCGAAATTAATACTTCCCCTCCTTTATACTTCTCCCTTCTTAAACTTCCCCCTCCTTAACTTTCTCCTCCTTTAAACTCCCCTTCCTTAAACTTCTACTTTAAACGTCCCCCTCGTTAAACATGCTGGGGTTGCTGATGCTGCTGCTGTGCTTGCAACTCTTGAAGTTGTTGTCGCAGCTCCTGCTGTTGTCTTTGCAGTTCCTGCTGAAGTTGCAGCAATTGTTGCTCGCCTTCCATTTTGAATGATAATATTGATACTGATGATAAGGCTGATCGATAATTTCAGTCGTCGGAGGTCATTAATTTGTAGATGAATTGGGAAACATCACCTCCTTTATCTTCCCCCTTCTTAAACTTCCCCTCCGTTATACCACCCCCTCCTTTATACTTCCCCTCCGACATACCTCCCCCTCCTACATTGTACCTTCTCTTTAAGGAGGTTTTCGATGGAAGCGCGTCAAACTATTACTTTTAATGGTTTGATCTAAGCACTATTTGAATAAATGAGGGATCTTTTGATAATTAACTCGCGAAATCGAGTCTCGGGAGTGACCTGAAGGACCGAAGGGCTGTTAGGGCTCATGTCAGCCTGCGGTTTTCGATTAATCCGAAACCCTTGTTTTGAATTAATTGTTATTCGCCATCCAAACCCGAATAACGTGACGAGGTCGCGTGAGAGTTTTCTTCTTTTTCTACGTTGTGGTCGAGTCAACAGTTTCGTTAATAATGACAAACGTTTTTATTTAAAAATAAATTACTGCATTGAAAGTATTCGAAGGGCGGAGAGAGAGAAAAAAAAAGTTTTTCTGTCATGTAACTATGCTGTTGACTTTAAATGTCAAATTATTCAACATGGGACTTTTTTTTGGTGAATGGCTTTTTTTATTTTTAAAAACTCTCTTCAAAATAACATTTTTACGAACTAGCTCCAATTTTGTCCTTTTTTTTTTGTAGTTGAGTTTTTAATTAGAGGCGCTCCGGGTACGAAGGGCGAACTCAACATCGGACAAATTTTTTTTTCATTTTCAGATTCTAGACCTCTTGGTGAATACACACGTATAATTTTTATGTTGAGTTCGCCCTTTTTTTCTCCTTTAAATACGTAAAAACCGATATGGGGGAAAGCTTTAACTGCGATATCCGAGCGGGTACGAAGGGCGAACTCCACATCCTAGTCCACAACCGCCACTCCTTTTCCCATTCCAGGGCATGACTTTTCTGTTGAGTTCCCCAGTAACATAAAACTTTAAAATGCGAATATCTCGAAACTACGTTTTGTTGAGTTCGCCCTTCGTACCCGGAGAGCCTCATTTATAAAAAGTCGGATTAAAGGAAAGTACATTTTTGACCCAATTCAATCTCGGAAATCAACATAAAAGTTTTTCGGAACGCTTTGAAAATTAATATTAAATTCGGAGCTGCTAATATTGTTACCAATTGAAAGGATTCTCTTTTGGTTTGAAATGGAAGGTGAAAAAAAAAACGAATTTTGGCTTTCATTTCGGTCCACTAAGCACACTAGAGGATGGCGAAATACAAACATACAAAAAAGCCCTCCTAATCCATAAACATTTATTTAGCTTTTATAATCAGAATATCTCAAACACTTTTTTAAAAATGAAGTGTCTTTATTATGCTTACAAAACAACGAGTATCGGGTTAGAAAAAGTACTAGCCTGGAGCAGGCCCCGACGGCCCGTCGGCGACGGGCCTACTGAGAGAGAAGGAATAGGAGGGGAAGTATAAAGGAGGGGAGTATATAGGAGGGGGAGTATATAGGAGGAGGAAGTATAAGGAGGGGAAGTATATAGGAGGAGGAAGTATAAAGGAGGGGAAGTATATAGGAGGAGGAAGTATAAAGGAGGGAAGTATAAAGGAGGGGAGTATAGGAGGGGGAGTATAATAGATGGGGAGTATCGTTAAATGTTATCAAAAAGTTTACGATTTTAATGTTTTTAGAAAAAGTACTAGTCAAAAGCTGGCCCCGACGGGCCTACTGAAAGAGAAGGATTGGAGGGGAAAGTATAAAGGAGGGGGAAGTATAAAGGAGGGGGAGTATATAGGAGAGGGAAGTATAAAGGAGGAGGAAGTATAAAGGAGGGGAGTATATATGAGGGGGAAGTATAAAGGAGGGGGAGTATATAGGAGAGGGAAGTATAAAGGAGGGGAAGTATATAGGAGGAGGAAGTATAAAGGAGGGGAGTATAGGAGGGGGAGTATAATAGATGGGGAGTATCGTTAAATGTTATCAACAAGTTTACGATTTTAATGTTTTTAGAAAAAGTTAATGTTTTTAGAAAAAGTACTAGTTTGGAGCTGGCCCCGACGGGCCTACTGAAAGAGAAGGAATTGGAGGGGGAAGTATATAGGAGAGGGAAGTATAGAGGAGGGGAAGTATATAAGAGGGGGAAGTATAGATGAGGGGAAGTATATAGGAGGAGGAAGTATAAAGGAGGGGGAGTATAGGAGGGGAAGTATAATAGATGGGGGGTATCGTTAAATGTTATCAACAAGTTTACGATTTTAATGTTTTTAGAAATTATTAGTCTGGAGCTGGCCCCGACGGGCCTACTGAAAGAGAAGGAATAGGAGGGGGAAGTATAAAGGAGGGAGTATATAGGAGGGGGAAGTATAAAGGAGGGGTATATAGGAGGAGGAAGTATAAAGGAGGGGGAGTATAAAGGAAGGGGAGTATAAGAGGGGAGTATAGTTAAATATTATCAACAAGTTTACGATTTTTATGTTTGTGTCCGTATTCCGCAAGATTGTTAATTTTCCTATCAAATAATATGTAAACCAATATTAGAGGAAGAAATGACTGTGATAACGGGTATCTCACGACGCGTTTCGGTTTAAAAAGCCTCGTCAGGTGAGCTATTCCCTCCTATCACAATCATTTCTATCTTTTCACAGTGAACCTATCTTCGAAATCTTCAGTGGATACAGCGGTGAAAAGATAGAATTGATTGTAATAGAGGGAATAGCTCACCTGACTAGGCTTTTAAGCCGAAAACGTCATGAGATACCCGTTATCACTGTCATTTCTTCCTCTATTATTGGTTAATTGTTTGAAAGTTATCAACAAGGGTTGAGTATAAACGAGGTTTAAAAAAACGGACATAGAGGGTATCACAATAAGTTCTCTTTGAGGAAGTTAAAAATAAGTAGGTTAATTTTTTTTTAAACATTGCAAAAAGCCGTGTAGATGTTAAATAAAACGTTTAAATCACGAGGGTTTTGTCAGATGTCTCTAGACGTTTAATAATAGTCAACCTATGACCTACTTCAAGAATGACCTCAGTATTATGTAAAAAGTTTAAAATTGGATGTAATGCGGGAGAGAAAAGAACCGAAAATAAACAAGCTGACATAACGAAGGCGGCCGTTTTTGTTATATCGAGGGAAAGCAATTTCGATGAAACATAGACGTGGCTGAGTGGTAGGGACGTTGTTGTCCAAACATGAGTGTTTACCTCCTTCAAACCGTAGCCCTGCTTCGTTGGACCTAAATGGATTAGAGAGCCCTTGGCCCTTTTTCAACTATTCCCAGACTTTTAACTCCGACGGGAACTTACTAAAAGTATAAAGGGGAGGGGGAAGTATAAAGGGGAGGGGAAGTATAAATGGGAGGGGGAAGTATAAAGGGGAGGGGGAAGTATATAGGAGGGGGATGTATACCCTTGTTACCTTCTAGTCGTCTTGTCCTACTTTCTTCGTTGAATTGGAATGGGTAAGGATAAAGGAGGGGGAAGTATAAGAGGGGAAGTATAAAGGAGGGGGACGTATAATGGAGGAAGGAAGTATAAAAGAGGGGAGTATAAAGGAGGGGAAGTATAAAGGAGGGGGATGTATATAGGAGGGGGATGTATACCCTTGTTACCTTCTAGTCGTCTTGTCCTACTTTCTTCGTTGAATTGGATTGGGTAAGGATAAAGGAGGGGGAAGTATAAAAGGGGGGAAGTATAAAGGAGGGGAAGTATAAAAGAGGGAAGTATAAAGGAGGGGGAAGTGTATAGGAGGGGGATGTATACCCTTGTTACCTTCTAGTCGTCTTGTCCTATTTTCTTCGTTGAAAATCAACTCAAAAACCCAACGTGGAGGGAAAAACAATAACTTCTTTATGGAAGTTAATTGTGTAGGTTTTGGGGCAAACGTCCATTTCACCCGAAATTTTTTCTTCAACAACGAAAATATTCATGAAGATCATTGTGTAACCGTTATTCTTTTTAATCGGATAATAGTTCTAAAAATTGAGGAAGCCTAAAAAAAGTTAAGTTCATGTGAAAAAATAAAAATGGCTCAAGACCGGTAACACTGTCAGATCTTGATGGTTTAGTCTAACTTTACGCCTAGAAAAATTCAATTATACTGTTATACAGGATGCCCCAACTTCTTTAAAGTAGACCCTTTTCCGAGAACTTCTTTGAAGAAGTTATAGTTTGAAGTTGAAATGCAAATGAGGAAAAGGGTCAATCTGTAAACTAGATTTCAGCTGATCCTAAAAAAGGTTTTTTTTTCCCCACGTGTGATAAGTGGACGGTACTTCACCTCGAATAGAAATCAATCACAGGTGGCCTGAGGATAAAAGAGAACCTCCGGGAAAGTGTAATCAAGATAAATGTGTCTCAGGTCCTAGGTATTAAATCTCGTTTAATAAATTCCTCTGTTATATATAGAAACCACAAATTAAAGCAAGATGAGAAAAAAAAAAAAAACATTAGAAACGCGAGGTTTTCCATTTATTTCAGTGACCTGGGGGATCGATTGCGTTTGGAGAGCGACGCATTTGAAGTCCACACTCCGCCGCAATGCGATACCCGCTCGAAAAGGAGAGATCGGTTTTTTCACTTCCTTAAAGAAGTTATTGCGATATTCAGCAACTTTAAGTAAAACCACTCAATATGGGGCACTGATGCAACATTCTGGCGATATCAAAAACTGTACCCCCGAAAGTTTCACCGCAAATTACATCGAAATATTTGTGACCCTTCACCAAAAACGTGGAGGGTATCACAATCTTTAAGGAAATTATTAGGTGCACAAAATGAAACTCGGCTAAAATCTACAAAATCAAATTTACCCTGTGGCTGAGTTTCATTTTGTACACCTAATAAATAAAAATTGTAGGAAATTTAATTCTCTATAAATTTGTACTTAATTATTTTTTTCTAGGATGCACCATTTTCGGAAAATAATTTTAAAAAAAATAAATTTATCTTGAAAACAGTGCGTCCTAGAGAAAAAATGAATAGAATAAAAATTAAAGAGAATTAAATTTCCAACAGATTTTATTTAATGCATTTTTTCAATATCTGTAACTTTTTACGATTTACAAGCCTTTAAAAATTAACCTTCTTAATGGTTATACTTCAATAACCTTCTTACACGGAGAAGGTCAACTTTTGATGGACTTTAACGCCTAAAATGTTCAAAATTTTGAAAAAATGAACTACTAGGTGTACAAAATGAAACTCGGCTAAAATCTACAAAATTCAAACCCTGTGGCTGAGTTTCATTTTGTACACCTAATAAAAAGTTTTTCCAAATAAAACGTCAGTTTTTAACATATTTTGTTTATAAATTACTTTTCCGTTCTGAAAGTTTGTGCCTGCAGTGGCCTCGCCGGAAGATCTTGTTCGCATTTGCACTTTAAACGCTTTCCCGCAAATTATCGATTTGCATTTCTAACAATTTGAAAATTACCATGTCGGGGGTTAACTGCGGCACTTTAAGGTCGGAGAGTTAACGATTTTTTAGAAAACAGGATCCAAAAAAAAGGCGGGTCTACATACAAAGAATGATTAGATTTGAGGTAAATTATCCGAACATCCGAGGGGGACGAGAACGGGGGTCGAATTAGGTCACGATTCACTGAGTTTATCTTCGTCTGCAAAATCGTTAATTGGAAAATTGGAAATCGTAAAGGAAAAAGACGGTACTTTTTCCGTTACTTTGTTTCGGTAATCTCCTGCTTTTCCGTTTTTTAAGATATCGAATGTAGAAAAAACATCCTGCACTGATCTTAGTCTGATAAAGTAGACAATCAGAATCGGAAGAAGGGACATGAATAATGTAGAATGCGTTAGAATCTGCCCCCCACCTTCAATCGGATTCCTCAGGCTCCATTTACATTTTCACCATCGTTTTTCCATTTTGTTATAGTTTATTCTTCAGATTTATTCAAAACACTCGTTTTGTTTGGCTAGAATTTTAGATTAGACGATTCTGCTTCAATTAAAAAAAGAATGAGTCCGATAAGTGAAGTACATCCCGAGATATCCTGAGAAAACACGATTTTTCAGTAGACGCAAAAACAAAAAATAGCGGAAACTTCCTCATTTCTTTGTCTATGGTTTCCTAATCGATAGAATCGATATAGATAATTGTTTTTTTTCGATAGTTTATCCCTTTCAAAGATCTAGTGACCACAGAAAATTCAAAACACCATTTTACCCAAGACATTCTACCCGTTATCAGTGTGCTTATCAGCTGTTGATTCCGAGTGATATTCGGCTGTAGAATTTTTTTTTTCATTATAAAGTTTATTTGCAAAAATAGCTCACGCACTCGGCTGCTCCGTTGAGTCTAAATCTCCAGCAATTTTTTTTACAGCTATTTAGGTCACCAAAATGTTCACTCCAAAAGCAAAAACAGGTTTTAATGACGTCAGAGCGTTTGATCCGGCTAAATCCAATTTTGACATCCGTATTACGAAAGAAGTCTTTTCTCTCGTTCTATTTCCTCCTCTTTCTGATCTTGTTCTTTTCCTTCTACTTTTTTTGTCTTTATTTTATTGAATCCACGGATTCCATCCTTGAAACGTAATTTCCGTTCCAAAATATGATTAGTGTTAATAATGCTCTTGCTTTTTATCACTGAGGGAACGCCAAAATTATCTTGCTGCATACTGGGGGAAACAGTACGGACACCATCAGTTAACCAATCAGATTGTTAATTTACTGTCGACGTTTATCAACCTGTTAGGTTATCCTGCCATAACCTGTTATTTAGGTTATGTTTATGTTATGTAAGTTATGTAAGTAATAGGTTATGTAAGTTAACCAATCAGATTGTTAATTTACTGTCGACGTTTATCAACCTGTTAGGTTATCCTGCCATAACCTGTTATTTAGGTTATGTTTATGTTATGTAAGTTATGTAAGTAATAGGTTATGTAAGTTAACCAATCAGATTGTTAATTACTGTCGACGTTTATCAACCTGTTAGGTTATCCTGCCATAACCTGTTATTTAGGTTATGTTTATGTTATGTAAGTAATAGGTTATGTAAGTTAACCAATCAGATTGTTAATTAACTGTCGACGTTTATCAACCTGTTAGGTTATCCTGCCATAACCTGTTATTTAGGTTATGTTTATGTTATGTAAGTAATAGGTTATGTAAGTTAACCAATCAGATTGTTAATTTACTGTCGACGTTTATCAACCTGTTAGGTTATCCTGCCATAACCTGTTATTTAGGTTATGTTTATGTTATGTAAGTTATGTAAGTTATGTAATAGGTTATGTAAGTTAACCAATCAGATTGTTAATTTACTGTCGACGTTTATCAACCTATTAGGTTATCCTGCCATAACCTGTTATTTAGGTTATGTTTATGTTATGTAAGTTATTATGTAAGTAATAGGTTATGTAAGTTAACCAATCAGATTGTTAATTTACTGTCGACGTTTATCAACCTGTTAAATTATCCTGCCATAACCAGTTAGGTTATCCTGCCATAACCTGTTAGGTTACCAGAATTCTCCTTTTTTTTCGTAACTGATAGACACAACTATTTTAAATTCTGGCTCGATATACAAGGTTTGAGGGGAGATTTCCATCGTATTACCCGAGCCAATTAATTTGTTTTGCTGAGGATGAGCCTTCGAGATTAAGAAGGGTAAATCACTTTTGACAGACTGGCGCCTTAAGCCTATCAATTTCAAGAAGAGAGCTTACCCTAATATAACCACAAAAATTTCGTAAAATTCTTTATTTCATTAAGAAGTGTCATTAGGGAAATTCTTTCTGTTTTACAATTTTCGACCCTTCATCACGAGAGATTTACTTAAAATTCAAAATTGATTTTCACAAAATTACAGACGAAAAATTAGGTTAATCTCGATTACTTTTCAACGACATTGCCACTCAAGGCGTTTCATCAATTATGCTGGGTGGTGGAAAGAAAAATACCTTTAAAAAGGGGAGAATTCATTAATCAAATAGAAACAAGGCTTGTGCATTTCGCTATTTTCAAATACTCTTATTTATAGGATCTTTTTATTCATCAATAAAAACTTTTACTACTCCGAATATTTTATTTTAGGTGTACAAAATGAAACTCAGCCACAGGGTAAATTTGAATTTTGTAGATTTTAGCCGAATTTCATTTTGTACACCTAGTAGTTCATTTTTTCAATTTTGAACATTTTAGGCGTTAAAGTCCATCAAAAGTTGAACTTCTCTGTGTAAGAAGGTTATTGAAGTATAACCATTAAGAAGGTTAATTTTTAAAGGCTTGTAAATCGTAAACCGTTACAGATATTGAAAAAATGCACTAAATAAAATCTGTTGGAAATTTAATTCTCTTTAATTTTTATTCTATTCATTTTTTCTCTAGGACGCACTGTTTTCAAGATAAATTTATTTTAAAAAAAATTATTTTCCGAAAATGGTGCATCCTCGAAAAAAATAATTAAGTACAAATTTATAGAAAATTAAATTTCCTACAATTTTTATTTATTAGGTGTACAAAATGAAACTCAGCCACAGGTTAAATTTGAATTTTGTAGATTTTAGCCGAGTTTCATTTTGTACACCTAGTAGTTCATTTTTTCAAAATTTTAAACATTTTAGGCCTTAAAGTCCATCAAAAGTTGACCTTCTCCGTGTAAGAAGGTTATTGAAGAATAACCATTAAGCAGGTTAATTTTTAAAGGCTTGTAAATCGTAAACCAATACCGATATTGAAAAAATGCACTAAATAAAATCTGTTGGATATTTAATTCTCTTTAATTTTTATTCTATTCATTTTTTCTCTAGGACGCACTGTTTTCAAGATAAATTTATTTTTAAAAAAAATTATTTTCCGAAAATGGTGCATCCTAGAAAAAAATAATAAGTACAAAATAGAGAATTAAATTTCCTACAAGTTTTATTTATTAGGTGTACAAAATGAAACTCAGCCCAGGGTAAATTGAATTTTGTAGATTTTAGCCGAGTTTCATTTTGTACACCTAATAGAAACCAGGCTTGTCCATTTCGCTATTTTCAAATATGTACCTACTCTTATTTATAGGCTTCTTTTTATTCATCCCTCGTCAATAAAAACTTTTACTACTCCGAATATTTTATTTAAATAAGATGTATTTAGTACGTAATTAGTTTTAAAAAAAAAAAAGGATTTCAACCTTTGAGAAAATTCTTTTTGTACAGAAAAACCCAATATGTCCGAGAAAAAAGCTGATTTTAATCATACCTTGTTAAATTTATAAAGGCATTTCAATTGAGAAATCAAAAGATGAAAATCTACTGAAAGTATTCGCCTTAAAAGAATTTTTCGCAAAAATAAGTGGGTGAGGAATTTTTCACCGTTTTATCTCGATTAATTTTTTTTTTAATATAAAATGACGTTATGAAGTCTTTTTGAAGATTAAATCAAATTTACTTTGTAATTAGCTCCTTTTTGTAATTTGATTGATGTTAAGGGGCCATTTTTAAGATTAAAAAATCCATAATTGTCAATCTTGTAATAATCGCTTGTATCTAAATTAGTTAAAAAGCCTGTCAAAGAATGTTTACTTCATGATAGAAATATTGAATTTCCGTTGAAAAAAATTATGAAAAAATAATGCTAAACGAGGTGGAAAAAAATTAGTTTGGAAGGCTTCAAAGATCTTTTGCCGGTCTGAAAAATGGTGCATGAGTTAAGGAATGGTTTCTTTTGGTCGAATCTTAACTTCCTTAAAGAAGTTATTGTGATACCCTCGACGTCGGGTTTTTGGGGAAGGGTCTTTCAGACCCCGGAGGGTAAATTCGAATATTGATCTTTACCGATCTCAACTATGTCTGTGGTGCCGGCCGGCCGTCCGTCCTTAGCTTTTTTTTCCGGAACACTTTACGGCCACAGTTTTCATCCGATTTTCACTAATTACTCCTTATATTTTTTAGGAATTTTTAGTGTTAAAAATTGCCACTTTTTTAATCTTTTTTTTAGTAGGGAGAAATTTCATACTCTACCCATTACGAGAAGCACATCCCCAGGCCAAAGAGCCCTTTATTTCTACCTTGACACTTAAAATTTTCGAAAAAAAGAACTTAAAAAATTTTTCAAAAGAAAAAAAACCGAAACTTTTTCAAAAAAAAAACTTAGAAAATTTTTCGAAAAAAAAAAACCGGAAAATTTTAGGCAAAAAAACAGAAAATTTTTCAAAAAAAACTGACCATTTTTCGAAAAAAAAAAACCGAAAATTTTTCGTAAAATAAAAAGGAAAACCCGGAAAATTTTTCGCAAAAAAACATCTTTCCCCCTTATTCTTTTGTCTTTTATACTTTCCCCTCCTTATACTTTCCCTCCCTAACACTTTCCGTCCCTTCATTATACTTTCGTTCCCTTATACTTCCCCTCCGTTATACTTCCCCCTGTTATACTTCCCCCTCTGTTATACATCCCCTCCCATATACTTCCCCCTCCGTTTTACGTCCTTTTCGTTAACCTTACCCTCCTATATACTTCCCCCTCCTTCATACTTTCCCCCTTACACTTTCCGTCCCTTCGTTATACTTTTGTTCCCTTATACTTCCCCCTCCGTTATACTTCCCCCTCTGTATACTTTCGTTCCCTTATACTTCCCCCTCCGTTATACTTCCCCCTCTGTTATACTTCCCCTCCCATATACTTCCCCCTTCGTTTTACGTCCTTTTCGTTATCCTTACCCTCCTATATACTTCCCCCTCTGTTTTCCCCTCCCATACTTTCCCCCTCCGTTATACTTCCCCCTATATACTTCCCCCTCCTATATTATTACTTCTCTTTAAGGAAGTTTTCGTTGGAAGCTCTTCAAACCAGTTCTTTAGGTTGGCAAGAGAGAAAGGTTATCCAGTTTTTGCTCGATAGGAAATGGGAAAACGGCATCCCAATTGACTGGTAACTTTACCAATTTAGTGTCCGTGTTAGGAAGACGGATCATCCATATTCTCCGAGCAACTTTACTCCTAGTCTTTGTAACTTAAACGATAGTTTTAGCTAATGACTTGGATCGGATTCGTGAGGATCGATGAAAAGGGAAGCCGCACGCGGGGGATCGTCGGAGTGTCAACTTTTCCCTTTGAGACCCGAAATATTGGCTATGCGTCTACTGAAGCACGAAGCGGAGTATCGTAATTGCGAAACACTCAAATTGACGTTATTCGAATCTGGGCCAAGTGCCAACGAAATGCTGCCAACTCGTAAAACTGACGATTTTTAAGTCGCCCAAACAATGGGATTAAGATGCCTCTTGTTTCTGATAATCCCTTTAATTGTTTCTCGATGTTCACACTCGAACCGTTTATGTGGAAGCCTCTCCACTGCGGTTCTTGTTTGTTAAACAAAAGAGATTATCTAGATAAACAGTTTATTTACGAATAAACCCGATATCTTCTCAACAACACGTGGATGTTATTTAAATACTCATCTACTTTTAAATTCATATACCAACCGTATTAGGCTCAAACTTATACTTTTTAAGCGTGTTGGAAAGATGAAACTTCGCGTATGTTACCCATCAACTTACAAACGCGATTTTCTAATTTGCTTGCCTCAGTCAGTTACAAAAAAGTACTAGTCTGGAGCTGGCTCCGACGGGTAATTCCTTAAAGAGAAGGAACAATATTGGAGGGGGAAGTATCAAGGAGGGGGAGTATATAGGATGGAGAAGTATAAAGGAAGAGGGAATATATAGGTGGGGGAAGTGTAACGGAGGGGGAAGTGTAAAGGAGGGGACGTATAACGGAGGGGGAAGTATAACGGAGGAGTAGACTAGTGTTAGACTAGTAAACTAGACTAATCTAGTAGTTAGACTAGTTGAAAATTTTTCTAAGTTATCTTTTTAAATTTGCAGATTTTTTTTTTTTCAAAAAATTTTCGAAGTTTTTGTTTTCGAAAATTGTTTTAAGTATCAAGGTAGAAATAATGGGCTCTTTGGCTTAGGGATGTGCCTCTCGTAACCGGTGAAGTATGAAATTTCTCCCTACTAAATAAAATGATAATTAAAAAGTGACAATTTTTTTACTTCAAAATTCGTAAAAAGAGTATAAGGGAGGGGAAGTATAACAGAAAAGGAAGTTTTTTTCCAAAAATTTTCCAGGTTTTCTTTTTTTTTCAAAAATTTTCCGAGTTTTATTTTTTTTAATTTTCCGATTTATTTGTTTTTTCGAAAAATTTCGAGTTTTTTTTCCAAAAACATTTTTATGTTTTTCTTTGTCAAAAAATTTTTAAAGTTTTTTTTTTTTCAAAAATTTTCCGGGTTTCTTTTTTTTTGCGTTCTTTTTTCTGAAAAATGTTGTAGGTTCTTTTTTTTTTTTTTCGAAAATTGTTTTTAAGTATCAAGGTAGAAATAATGGGCTCTTTGGCTTAGGGATGTGCCTCTCGTAACCGGTGGAAGCATGAAATTCTCCCTACTAAATAAAATGATGAAAAAGTGACAATTTTTTTACTTCAAAAATTCGTAAAAAATAAGGAGTAATTGGTGAAAATTTGGTGAAAATCGGCCGCAGCGCAGTTTTCAAAATTTCAAACGTGCATATCTCCGCAATTTTTCGATTCAAAAATCGCCCTGTTACTTTCTTCTCGGACTGAAGGAAGATTGTGTGAAAATCGGTTCAAAACTGTGGCATTTTTTCCGGAAAAAAATGGTAGGTACGGCCTGCCGGCACCACAGACAAAATTTAGATCGGTATAGATCCATAGTCGAATTGACCCTATGGTGTCTGGAAGACCCCAGAAACCCGACATGGAGGGTAAAACAATAACTTCTTTTTAGGAAGTTAACAAACTTTCTTTCATAGTAAAAAATTATGTAATTTAGTTAATAATTAGGGCCTAATAAATAATATGATAATCCCGTTGTCAAAAGTATGAATAAGTATGGTCTTCCGTGCGAGAGAGCCCTAGTTTAGCGAGGGAACAATAAAATCTCTCTCCCGGCTTTCCTTCCGTTGCCCACACGGAAATTCATATAAAAATTTTTATTTTTACAAAATGTTTGGTGTTCTCAGATTAATTTTGAAATGCAATAAAAAGTGTCTTTTTACCAAGTAAATTGGTTGCAAAGGGAAGAGTAATTTGATTGTTGTGTAATTTCTTTCTACTCTTGAGGAAATTGTTTCCAATTAAAATTGAAGTAGATTCTAATTGTGCTTTAGAGACAAAATGTCCTCGTAGGAACCCACATTCGCCTGAAAGGTTTAGATCAAAGGTGAATAAAGTGGGGTTGAGGATGTGGGGAAAGAGGAGATGAATTTCGGTGACAATGTCGAGAAAACGAGTTATTCGTTTGTGATAACCGGATCTGTTTGTTTCAGATGACGTGAAGGAGGAAAGGGACCGGATGCTGAAGTGCGCTGGTCGTGAGATCGCGAGTTGCGGGGGGTGCGATCGGAAGGGCGAACTGAGCTCTTCGACATGTTCATCGCTCAGTTCGCTCGCGGCCGAAGAAGACAAAAAAGGAAAAGGGAAAATGAAAGGGAAAAGCAAAGAGATAACGAAACAAAACGCTGTCGGTGCTTTTCTGGCCTCCCTCTCACCGAGAAACCTTTTCAGAGGCTTTCGACGTCCCGACCAACAAACAATGCCCAAAGTCGAAAGATGTGAGTACCTTCTTATTTTTTATGTTTTTAAAGCAATAGAAATATCAAAAAATCAGGATTTGATGGTTTCAGACATTTATGCTGATGAATAGCTCCCTTAAAATAGATTCATTTGTTCAATCGATCATCTGCAGGAAAAATTTAAAGAGTATGACGCCATCAGACTTTTGAATTAATGGAAAAATTTTTTAAAATCTCCCAAATGAATGGAAAAGTCAGGGAAGGAATAAGGTTGCATATAAACTGTTTCTATTTTTTAGGGTAAACAATATTAAGTAATTAAAAGTACTAGCTAGTAACTTACTATTTTTTTTCTTACTAAACTTGGAGCCCTTCTTGTTTCGTTTTGTCACCAACTCTCGAAAAACTAAATAAATCGATTTTTTTTTGCGATTATGGAGGGAAGTGTGTAAAAAAGGGAAGGTATTTAATGGTTAATCACATTACCGACTCGAAAAACATTTCCATTTTCATTAAAAAGTAGTTTCTACAATTACGAACCATCAAAAAAGGGCCTTAATTGTCAAAAGCAGCGATTTTAGCAATGAAATTCATTGGTTTTTTTAAAAAGAAGTATATTTTACTACACTTTGTTATGAATTTAAAGGAGCGAAGCATGGGATTTTTTGGGTTGTGGGTATTTCTGAGGAGATAAAGAAATAAAATTTTATCTCCAAGCAATTATTTTGAAACTGCAAATTATTTTCCATTTCCTAGAGGAATTGTGAAACTCGTTTTTGAAAATCTGATTTTTGTCTTTTAACGAGAAGCGTTTTTTAGTACGAAGGATTTATTTACATTTTAAATAGGAAACCCTTCAAACGAAAAGTGACAAAAATCGATAATATTGTCCCCAAATCCTATTACAAAATAAACAACCGAAGGTCAACAAGTTTAACGAGATTTCAGTCAAATTTTAACCCATGGAATTTTTGATGTAAACGAAATACCGCGAGTAATAAACCCAATATTGAATATTTGAATATTCCAGTCTGGAAGAGGATCTCATAAAATATTTTCTCTTTTCACTGGAGAACAAAGACTTCATTTTGTCTCATTTTCCACCGCCCAATCTTTTATTTTGTTTCGAAAGTTTTACACCCGGATAAGCACCAGAAGTTTTCCCGAACTAATCCTGTTGGAGAGAAAATAGTCGTTACGCCCTTCCCTAAATTATAAAGCAATTAAAGAAAACTTTTAATTTTTTCAATAAAAGAAATAAAAAGTACTAGTCTGGAGCTGGCCCGACGGGAACTTCCTTAAAGAGAAGGAACAATATAGGAGGGGGACGTATCAACGAGGGGTAGTTTAGCGGAGGGGAAGAATAAAGGAGGGGGAAATATATAGGTGGGGTAAGTAAGTATAAAGGAGGGGGGAATATATAGGTGGGGGAAGTATAACGAAGGGGAAAGAATAACGGAGGAGGAAGTTTTTTTTTTTCCAAAAATTTTTTTATTTTTCCAAAAAATTTTCAAAGTTTTTTTTTCAAAAATTTTCCAAATTTAGATTCATTATCAAACTCATCAGTAATCACTGATTAATGTATTAACTGTAAACAAGCATTTAGCGACGCCGCCAAGGGGAGCTTGAAAACGGGAGCACGGGCGTCCCTCAAAGGTGCCACTCACCCTCAAATTTTCTTTCGTCATACTAAACCCGCAAGACATGGCGGTCATGTTGGTTTAGTATCTCTTTGACCTCCCCCAAAAACCCGACGTAGAGGGTATAACAATAACTTTGAAGTTGAAAAATCTAAAAATGTTTTAAACCCTTATTTCCAGAGACAATCAATCTGGAGGGTGTCAATCGGAATTTTCCTTTTAATAAAAACTATAGTATTTTTAACGATTCTTTTTATATATGGGGAGTTTGATGCTCGAATAAAAGACGTCAAAAATATGATTTAGCACGTCACACAATGGCCTTTTTACGCCTGACGAGGGATGAAAAAATATGGAACTTTGTGCGGCATTGTATTAATGGAAAAAAGGGCTCAAGATTAAACCCAAATCTATGGCGAAAAATCGAGGATCATTAATTTTTTTATCGCACAGAATATTTTAACTTCCTTAAAGAGTAGCTATTGTTTTACTCTCACTTGTCGAGTTTTTGGGGGTCTTTCAGACCCCATGGGGCCAAACCGATCGATATCGGTATAGAATATCCAGTGATTCTCAACGGGGGCGGTACCGCCCCCCTGGGGGCGTTAAGCAAAATTTGGGTGATAGGGGGCAATGGCATAGTGGCTGGGGGCGTTAGCGTGGGTCCTTTTATTTTATTTTATTTTTATTAATGCGATAAAAAATTGTGTTCCAAAAAAACGAGATACTAAACCAACATGACGCGGCGTCTTGCGGGTTAGTATGACGAAAGAAATTTGAGGAGAGATGAAGAGCCCGTGCTTACTGATGAGTTTGATGATAAATCTAAATTTGGAAAATTTTTGAAAAAAAACTTTTTATCGAAAAATAAAAAAATTTTTGGAAAAAACTTCCGCCTCCGTTATTCTTTCCCCTTCGTTATACTTCCCCTCCCTTATACTTCCCTCCCTTAATACTTCCCCTCCTACATTGTTCTTTCTCTTAAAGGAAGTTGCCATCTGGCCAGCTGCAAACTAGTACTTTTTTATCACCCAAGTTTTCAGCGTCGTTAGGAACTGAGATATAAAATTTTTCCTTTCTAAATCCTAATGTTCTACACCCTTCACCATCTTTTTTTCGTTCGTTAACGGTTGGTTTAACACTCGAGTTATGGCCATTTCAAAAGGGAAAAGCGGAAAGAAGGTTATTGTTAGAAGATTAATGGACGTGAGTCCATCATAAAAAGAAATGTTATTTTAATTAAAAATTATCCACATTTTTACTACCTCTCGACTTAATAAAAAGGGGACACAAAAACTTTAATAATATTTTAGATGAAATTGGATTTTCGCTCTTTCTTAACATCCAGATATCGAAATTTTCTGGGACAAACTCTCGTAATTGCGTTGATAAAACTTTTCTTTAGGTAATTTTAGACGCTGGGTTACTTTTTTTTTTATTGTAAGAAAAAAGCTAGCAACTAATGAGACGGAAGCATTCTTAATTTAATGAAACGAAGTGTAAACTTGAAAGGGAGAGGTCTCCTTGGTTTGTAGAGGTTTTCCCCCTTTGAAATATTATAAACATCCGACGTTTATCGAACGAAATTCCACTTACAAAGTGCTCCTTTTAAGTTTATTTATTGTTATTCTTTTTAAATGAGTCAGATTATTTGGATTTTTATGACTCAGAAAGTATTAGGTGTACAAAATGAAACTCGGCTAAAATCTACAAAATTCAAATTTACCCTGTGGCTGAGTTTCATTTTGTACACCTAATAAATAAAATTGTAGGAAATTTAATTCTCTATAAATTTGTACTTAATTATTTTTTTCTAGGAACATAATTTTTTTTTAAATAAATTTATCTTGAAAACAGTGCGTCCTAGAGAAAAAATGAATAGAATAAAAATTAAAGAGAATTGAATTTCCAACAGATTTTATTAGTGCATTTTTTCAATATCTGTAACGGTTTACGATTTACAAGCCTTTAAAAATTCACCTTCTTAATGGTTATACTTCAATAACCTTCTTACACGGAGGTCAACTTTTGATGGACTTTAACGCCTAAAATGTTTAAAATTTTGAAAAAATGAACTACTAGGTGTAGTACACTCGAATAAATATGTTCTTAAATTTTTCAGCAATGAAAGCGGCTTTACTGATACAGCAATGGTACCGCCGATATATGGCCAGGATGGAAATACGTCGACGATACACGTGGACCATTTTCCAGAGCATCGAATATCAAGGAGAGCAGGACCAAGTTAAGGTAGGAGTAGTTTTACCAATTTAGCTAAACGGAGGGACATTATAGAGCAATTACTTTTGGGTCAAATGAGGTTTTGGTGAAAACGTGTGGTTGTACAAGGCACGCGAAGGGCGAGTGTCCTTTTTCCCGAAGGGTAAATTGCTCGTATCACTTTTATGTTTGAGAAAACAGTTTTGGGTTAATGGCCTTATAAAAGGATGGAAATACAGGCAGTTAACTCGGCTAATGTCCTCTATTTATTTTACTTCTGCGCGCCGGAATTTTTCCTCCAAATCTTAGCAAAAGGATTACGACGAAACTATTCATCGGATTTTCATTATTAATATGTTTTTGAAAAAAGCACGTCAAAATCTACAAAATGACTTGCGGTTTTCTCGGAAAAAAAAATTTTAGTCGAAAAGTAAGTTTTCCATTTTCCGAAGGAAAACTTTTTGGAAAAACTGCTCCAAATACCGCCTAGACATTCCCAAAATAATGAAAAGTGGCTTTCGTAAAAAATTTTCCGACGATTTTTAGGGCTAAAATATAGGAAAGTAATTTTAGGAAACGTTGAGAAAGACGTCGAAATTATCAACATTTAAAAAAAAGTTGCATTATTCGTATGGGTCAACCGGAAGGAAAGGGAGCGAGAGGAGGCTACTCGAGTGTGAACTGTTGCCATAACGACACCTGGAAGCCTCCTGGGTAAAAGTGACGTTAAACCATCTTATCCTACTACAAGGGAAACGGTAGTACATTAGAAGGCGAAAAGCGTCAAACATTGAATTACAAATTTATTCCTCTTCCCCGACTGGAGGCCCGATTTAAAATTCAATCCACCCTTGAACTCTCGTTTAAACCTTATTTCATGAAAGCTTTTTTTGAATATGCTATTCTATAGAATTAGAAAGAAGAAAAAAAAAGGGAGCTTTTTTCCCTTTTTTTTCTGAGGTTATAGATGATTCCTCCCCATGTCTCCTCTGTCAAACTCGGTTTTCGTCTTTCGCCTTAACTCGTTTGAAGGTTCCTTCTTCACCCTTTTCGGCCCCAACTCATGTGCCACAAAAAATTGAAAAATGTAGCGTCAAGACGTAAAAATATGCCATAAAAAAGGCTTTGATCTTTTGGTCATGAAAATGGTCAGCAAGAAGAGTGGCACGTTGGAAGAAGTACGGCCGGCCGGCCGGATCCACTGACAAAGTTGAGATCGGTAAAGATCAATATTAGATTTGACCCTCCGGGGTCTGGAAGACCCTTCCTTCCCCAAAAACTCGACGTGGAGGGTAAAACAGTAACTTCTTTAGTTAAAAAAAATCCAGGAGTGTTTGTTAAGTAGGGATTCCCTTCTCGAATATTGAATTACCCACTTTCTGGTTCCTGTTGAAAATGTCAAGGGTGGAAACAATTTCGTGGTTTATTGGGAGGGAGAGGAAACTCCTACGCCTGAATAAGGGTCAAAAGTAATATATTTTAGATACAACTTAATTTGTCTATCGGAGTATTGGAGATTGAGATAGTCGGAAAATCCGACTAAAACAATGTTCCTTAAGAAATAAATTATTGGAAAAACTAAATTTTTCTCAAAGAGGCGTCCATATGGGGGGAAGTATGAGGAGGGGAAGTGTAACAGAGGGGGAAGCCAACGGAGGGGAATTATAACGGAGGGGGAAGTATAAAGTGATCCGGAAAAATGCTACGGCCGGCCGGCAGCACAGACAAACTTGAGATCGGTAAAGATCAATATTCGTTTTGACTCTCCTAGCTCTGGAAAACCCTTCCCCGAATCCCGACGTGGAGGGTATCACAATCACTTCTTAAAGGAAGTTAAAAAAAAGTACTGGTTTGAAGAGCTTCCAACGAAAACTTCCTTAAAAAGAAGTAACAATATAGGAGGGGGAAGTAAAACGGAGGGGACATATACGGAGAGGGAAGTATATGGGAGGGGAAGTATAACAGAGGAGGAAGTATAAGGGAACGAAAGTATAACGAACGGAGGGAAAGTATAAGTGAGGGGAAGTATAAGGAAGAGGGAAGTTTTTATTGTTTTTTTTTCAAAAAATTTTCCGAGTTTTTTTTTTCGAAAAATTTCCGAGTTTTTTTTTAATTTTCCGAGTTTTTTTTTTTTTGGAAAAATTTTAGGGGTTTTCTTTTTAGGTAGATTTCTTTCTTCAAAAATCTACCTATTGTAATGTACCAAGTAGTCGCAGATTCAAAAAATTTTCTATACGTTTTTCGTTTCATACCTCCTGGACCCCAAAACCATCCTCAGTTGAAAAGTTTATATATACATATATATATATATTAGCACGATAACTGGAGCAATTTTAATGTGAGGGTGACGATATCCGGTATTTAGAGCTTTTATCTCAATAGCTCGGACGAGTTCGTTAATGGCTGAAATCGGACCAGCGATTCACCTACTTTACTTAGGGCTTAAAAGACAAAATTGCATTTTCTATGAAATCCTAGTCCTTTTGCAAAAAAAAAACTTTAAGACCTCTGCGAGGGCGTGTAAAAAATTAATTAAAGCAGGTTTGGACGAGCCAGGCGCAAAATATTGAACTAGCTAAACTTTAAAAAAAATTTGAATTTATACCGGGAAATTATTAAATATTTTATTAATAAAATTATCAGATGTTTTTCTAGGGGCTCAGTGGCGCAATTTTTCTTATATCATCATTTTTATAACATAATTATATATTTTGTGTTATACATATTAATTTTAATCATGAAAAGAAATCTACCTTTTAGTCCCTGCTACCGCAGGGTCATTTTTTTATATTTGCGCTTTTTTAACTTTTTTTCGAAAAATTTTTTAAGTGTCAAGGTAGAAATAATGGGCTTTTTGGCCTAGGGATGTGCCTCTCGTAATGGGTAGAAGTATGAAATTTCTCCCTACTAAAAAAAAAATTAATACCTAATTAAGAAGTGGCAATTTTCAGTTTTAGGTAGATTTCTTTTCTTCAAAAATCTACCTATTGTAATGTACCAAGTAGTCGCAGATTCAAAAAATTTTCTATACGTTTTTCGTTTCATACCTCCTGGACCCCAAAACCATCCTCAGTTGAAAAGTTATATTATTAGCACGATAACTGGAGCAATTTTAATGTGAGGGTGACGATATCCGGTATTTAGAGCTTTTATCTCAATAGCTCGGACGAGTTCGTTAATGGCTGAAATCGGACCAGCGATTCACCTACTTTACTTAGGGCTTAAAAGACAAAATTGGCATTTTCTATTGAAATCCTAGTCCTTTTGCAAAAAAAAACTTTAAGACCTCTGCGAGGGCGTGTAAAAAATTAATTAAAGCAGGTTTGGACGAGCCAGGCGCAAAATATTGAACTAGCTAAACTTTAAAAAGAATTTGAATTTATACCGGGAAATTATTAAATATTTTATTAATAAAATTATCAGATGTTTTTCTAGGGGCTCAGTGGCGCAATTTTTCTTATATCATCATTTTTATAACATAATTATATATTTTGTGTTTATACATTTTAATTTTAATCATGAAAAGAAATCTACCTTTTAGTCCCTGCTACCGCAGGGTCATTATTTTTTTTTTTTAACAAATTTTCGAGTTTTATTTTATTTCGAAAAATTTTCCAAGTTCATTTTTCGAAAGGTAGAAATAATGGGATTTTTGGGCAAGAGAGGTCCCTCTCGTAAGGCGTGGAAGTATGAAATTCTCCCTACTAAAATGATAATTAATGTAAAAATAATGATAATTTTTTTACACCAAAAATTCGTAAAAAATATAAGGAGTAATTGGTGAAAATTTGGTGAAAATCGGATTAACGCGGCGAATTTTGTAAAATTTCAAATAGACATATCTCCGCCATTTTTTCGAAATTCAACAATCGCTCTCGTTACATTCTTCTTCACCGGCTAAGGAAGATTTTGTGAAAAGGTGAAAATCGGTTAAAAACTGTGGCCGTAAAGTGTTCCGGAACCGGCCGAAACCACAGACAAAGTTGAGATCGGTAAAGATCAATATTCGATTTGACCCTCCGGGGTCTGGAAGACCCTTCCCCAAAAACCCGACGTGGAGGGTGTCACAATAACTTCTTTAAGGAAGTTCAAAAGAGCTCTGTGTTATGATTAGTTCTCGAGATGAGGTTTTCCTTATAAACGAAAAACCCGTTTTTCTCGAAAACCGTTCGGTTTTTTGATCTGAAATTTATGTCAGCTCTCATATTCACATAAAGTCTATTCACATAAAGAGGCATCTTCTGGAATTTTTTCGGCCAAAATGCCCGCGATTCGCTTTAAATGTAAAGCGGGTAATTTTACGGGGAAATAGGTTGCAGGTGATAGTCTCATTAAGCAATCGAAATGACTTGTAATTTATGCGATGTTTGATCAAAGCTGGTTTATTAGCGCTATCTGTGTCAGGCCTACTTTATTGCTTCTGTAAACATAGTTTGATTATAGAGAGAAGTGAATAATAAGGGAAGTTCCGCCCTAGAGTCAAACCCAATGTTAACTAATTGGAAACATTTTTATTATTATATTATTCGAGGACTTCAAGTGTCTTCAAGGACAATGTCAAGAAGAATTTTTTTTTTCGAATACTTCGTTAAAAATCCAATTAAAGGATGGCTTCATGGTTATTCATTGAAAAAGTGTACGTGAAAAGGTGGAAATGACATTAGGGGCGCTATTTAATTGATTCACTCCGGAGTGGTTGGGGCTTAACCGACGAGGAAAGGGCGGGGATTAAAACCACTTTAGATTCAGGATCAACCAGAACTTAGAACGTCGAGATTCTTCTTTTCGAATTAACGAGTATCAATTATAAGTGCATTTTAAGGTTCTTCACTTCACTTAAAGGTTTCAGGACCTCAGGATAGCCAACACAACATTTTAAAGCATTTTTAACTTCCTTAAAGATGTTATTGTGATACCCTCCACGTCGGGTTTTTAAGGAAGGGTCTTCCAGACCCCGGAGGGTCAAATCGAATATGGATCTTTACCGATCTCAACTTTGTCTGTGGTGCCGGCCGGCCGTAGCATTTTTTTCCGGAATACTTTACGGCCACAGTTTTCAACCGATTTTCACCAAATTTTTACACAAATTTCTTTAGCCGGTGAAGAATAATGTAAAGTGGGCGATTTTTGAATTTAGAAAAAATGGCGGAGATATGGCTGTTTGAAATTTGGCATAAAAATGGCCACTTTTTAATTATTATCATTTTTTAGTAGGGAGAAATTTCATACTTCTACCCATTACGAGTGGCACATCCCTAGGCCAAAGAGGCCATTATTTCTACCTTGACACTTAAAAATATTTTCGAAAAAAAAAGAACTAGAAAATTTTTCAGAAAAAACAACGCAAATTTAAAAAAAAAAAAAACAGAAAACGTTTGAAAAAAAAAATTTAAAATTTTTGATTAAAAATTTTTTGACTTAGAAAAAACTTAAAAATGTTTTCGGAAAAAAAAACCTCGGAAAATTTTTCGAAAAAACAAAATACCTCGGAAAATTAAAAAAAATAAAACTCGGAAAATTAAAAAAAAAAGAAAACCTGGAAAATTTATGGAAAAAAACTTCCCCCTCCGTTATACCTCCCCTCCCTTATACTTTCCCTTCCTTATACTTCCCCCTATTTCATACTTTTCCTCCCTTATACATTCCCCTTCGTTATACTTTCGTTCTCTTATACTTCCCTCCGTTATACTTTCCCTCTTATATACTTCCCCCTCCGTTATACTTTCCCTCCTATATACTTCCCCCTCCTAAATTGTTACTTCTCTTTAAGGAAGATTTCGTTGGAAGCTCTTCAAACCAGTACTTTTTTCATTATAAAGGCTTTTAGAGCATCTACTATAGTGGTTTTCGCTATAACATCAAACACCCCAAGTTTTGTTTCATTTCTTTTTCGCTCTTGTCGCTCAAATAACGTTCACCTACTTTTTCTGGGTGGGGGGAAAAACCCTTGCCCAATACAACAAAATAAATGATCTTGATTTTTCCCTTCGCAGCTACAATCAATCTTTTTTTTTTCATGCCAAGTTTCTTCTTGAAAAAAGTAAAAAATATATTTCCCCTTGGGAGCTAGTGAAACAACTCTTCATCCACTTCTAGACCGGTCGAACTCGATAATTTATCCTCTCAGATCAAGTGGTTGACTCAGCACATACTTATCGGGAAGAGAAAGACTTTTCTTCAGTAGTACTCCTGGGAAAAGGCTCAAATATTCTATATTGAAAACCATTAGTATGAATTTTCACCAAAAACAAAAATAAATAAAATAAAAAATCCAGAAAGAACGTCAGCAATTTCAATAAAAGGGCGACTTTAACCTTAAAGAAGCTATTGTGATACCCTCAACGTCGGGTTTTTGGGGAAGGGTCTTCCATACTCCGTAGAGAAACACTGATTAATAATCTTTACATAAACCTGTGTGTTGCCTCGGCCGTCCGTCCGTTTCATTTTTCCGAAACACATAACGGCCGCAATTTTCATCCGATTTTCTCCAAGTTTTCACAGAATCTTGAAAATGTCGAGAGCTTTTCTTGAAATTGGCAAAACTGGCGGAGATATGTCTGTCTAAATTTTCCGGAACACTTCACCAAAATCCCACCAAATAGTCCTCGTATTTTTCGGAAAAAAGGAAGTATATATCTGAAATTGTACTATTTCCCCTCCTTAAAGTTCCCCCTCCATAAACTTCCCCCTCCTTCATATGAGGCGCACCGGGTACAAAGGGCGAACTCAACAAAACGTAGTTTCGAGATATTCGCATTTCAAAGTTTTATGTTACGGGCGAACTCAACAGAAAAGTCATGCCCTGGAATGGGAAAAGGACTGGGAGTAGTGGACTAGGATGTGGAGTTCGCCCTTCGTACCCGCTCGGATATCGCAGTTAGAGCTTTGCCGCATATCGGTTTTTACGTATTTAAAGGGGAAAAAAGGGCGAACTCAACATAAAAATTACATGTGTGTATTCACCAAGAGGTCTAGAATCTGAAAAAGAAAAACATTTGTCCGATGTTGAGTTCGCCCTTCGTACCCGGAGCGCCTCATATGTACTCTCCCCTTTTTAATAAGATTTTCTTCTGTAAAATCGATTACAGAGTTTATTAAAAAAAAGATACTACGTACATTAAACGTGGGGACCTCGTAATGCCGGCATTAACTTCGCCAAGCAGCCGTCGATATTTATGACGTAGAAGTAAACGGAGGCCTCTACATTTCCCTTAAAAAACCGTTCAGTCGATTATTAAGACAGAGAAAAAGTTACCGAAATTCACGTGGCATTAACAGGTTGCCTAAGCTGAGGTTGGCGTGAGACCCTTAAACTGATTGATGCAGTTTATTTCGGTGATGAATGGCGATCCTGGATTTACCTACTTATCTTCAAAATCTCGTCTTCGATTTTTTAATTTATTTATTTAATGGCTACTCTTCAATCCTGGTGGCTCCCCCTACCTCTAATTATCATAATTACGATCAACTCTGATGGGAAAACACATGAACTAACCGGAAACTCCATTAAATAAGTAATCTGTAAGACTTGATGGAGAATTGTATGCAAATTGTAATTTATTGACGTTAAACAGTTTAAGCTTTCCATCAAGACTTGGAAATCTTCTTCACCTTTATCCGGATATTGATATCAAAGCTCAAAATTATGGATGAAGGAAATTATTTAAAAATGAAGGGCTAAAAATTTTTTAGGGACTGTTTCAATTTTCCGGTATGTTCAGAGATTATTAGATTACGGAGAGCTATTGAAAAGTTATGGCCGGAATATTCAAGCAACTTTAGGGGTTTCGCATGAAACTTTTCGAAAACGAACATTAAAACAATTATTCAAGAACGAATCGTGGAATAAAGTTATTTTAAAAGTGAAGTATAAGTCTGGATCATGCCCCGACACGAGGGGAATTGGAGAGAAGGAATCAATATAGGAGAGGGAAGTATAAAGGAGGTGATGTTTAAGGAGGGGGAAGTATAAGGAGGTGATATTTAAGGAGGTGGAAGTATAAATGAGGTGACGTTTAAGGAGGGGGGAGTACAAAGGAGGTGATGTTTAAGAAGAGGGACGTACAAAGGAGGTGATGTTTAAGGAGGGGACGTACAAAGGAGGTGATGTTAAAGGAGGGGGAAGTATAAAGTAGGTAATATTCAAGGAGGGCGAAGTATAAAGGAAGTGATGTTTAAGGAGGGTAGGTACAAAGGAGGTGATTTTTTGGAGGGGCAAGTATAAAGGAGGTGATATTTAAGGAGGGGGAAGTATAAAGTAGTGATTTTTGGAGGGGCAAGTATAAAGGAGGTGATATTTAAGGAGGGGGAAGTATAAAGGAGGTGATGTTAAAGGAGGGGGAAGTATATAGGAGGTGATGTTAAAGGAGGGGGAAGTATATAGGAGGTGATGTTAAAGGAGGGTGAAGTATAAAGGAGGTGATATGAGGCGCTCCGAATACGAAGGGCGAACTCGACATCGGACAAATTTTTTTTTTTTTCATTTTCAGATTCTAGACCTTTTGAAGAATACACCCATGTAATTTTTATATTGAGTTTCCCCTTTTTTCCCCTTTAAAATACGTAAAAACCGATATGCGGCAAAGCTCTACTCTCAACCTTTTTTATTTAATTTTTTTTTTTCTTTTCGAGATTTGGTGATTTTTAAAAAACCCTTTTCTCTATGATTCTATGATGATTCTAAAATCTCGCCACGAAAATTCCAGAGAGTGACTTTTCTGTCGAGTTCGCCCTTAACAGAAAACTTTAAAATGCGAATTAACTTTTAAAATGAACTTTTAAAATGCGAAGGAGGTGATGTTTAAGGAGGGGACGTACAAAGGAGGTGATGTTAAAGGAGGGGCCCGAGGGGGAAGTATAAAGTAGGTAATATTCAAGGAGGGCGAAGTATAAGGAAGTGATGTTTAAGGAGGGTAGGTACAAAGGAGGTGATTGAAACTACGTTTGTCGAGTTCGCCCTTAACAGAAAACTTTAAAATGCGAATATCTCGAAACTACGTTTTGTCGAGTTCGCCCTTCGTATTCGGAGCGCCTCATATTTAAGGAGGGAGAAGTATAAAGTAGATGATATTTAAGGAGGGCGAATTATAAATTAGGTGATATTTAAGGAGGGGGAAGTATAAGGAGGTGATATTTAAGGAGGGGGAAGTATAAAGGAGGTGACGTTTAAGGAGGGGGAAGTACAAAGGAGGTTACGTTTAAGGAGGGGGAAGTACAAAGGAGGTTACGTTTAAGGAGGGGGAAGTACAAAGGAGGTGACGTTTCAGGTGGGGGAGTACAAAGGAGGTGATGTTTAAGGAGGGGGAAGTACAAATGAGGTGACGTTTAAGGTGGGGGAAGTATAAAGGAGGTGATATTTAAGGAGGTGGAAATATGAAGGAGGGGGACGTTCTAAGAGGGAGAAGATCGGGCACGAAGTTGAAGTTCCGCACATTTTATAAGGGCGTTTCACTATTGAACTATCTTCTAGACAGAAAATTTTTCATTTTCCCGGAAAATATCGATGTTTTGTTTTACCTGGAAAACATCACGCGAATTAGAATTTTTATTATATTTTGTAATTGAGCCTTTGAGTTTCGTGACTATGGGGTAACAGGTTGCTTGAATATAACCACACGGTTTATCCATTAGGTAAAATGATGAATACAATCCAAGTTTTACGATAAATCATAGGAAAATTAATAATCGCATGTTGGTTCGTTTGTCTGGAATGGAAACAAAATGACGTTTTTGGAATTTGAAGTAGGCAATATCGACTCATTAGGCACGGATTACGCGATAATGGCATTTCCGATTTGTAAACGAATAATAAGGTCATCGAATTTCATAGAATCCATATCGCTTACTTACAAAAAAAAAAACCTTTTTAATTAATTCAGGAATAGTAAACCGCCAACCCCTGATTTAATATCGTTGCATACAACAAAGCAAATTGAAGCATTTTGATGTAATTTGAGACTATGAGTAATCTGTTTGTTCATTTTTTTTTTTTTTTTTTGACCAAGGAAAAACTAAATATTAGGTGTACAAAATGAAAGTCGGCTAAAATCTACAAAATTCAAATTTACCCTCTTGCTGAGTTTCATTTTGTACACCTAATAAATAAAAATTGTAGGAAATTTAATTCTCTATAAATTTGTACTTAATTATTTTTTTCCAGGATGCACCATTTTCGGAAAATAATTTTTTTTAAATAAATTTATCTTGAAAACAAAGCGTCCTAGAGAAAAAATGAATAGAATAAAAATTAATGAGAATTAAATTTCCAACAGATTTTATTTAGTGCATTTTTTCAATATCTGTAACGGTTTACGATTTACAAGCCTTTAAAAATTAACCTTCATAATGGTTATACTTCAATAACCTTCTTACACGGAGAAGGTCAACTTTTGATGGACTTTAACGCCTAAAATGTTTAAATTTTGAAAAAATGAACTACTAGGTGTACAAATGAAACTCGGCTAAAATCTACAAAATTCAAATTTACCCTGTGGCTGAGTTTCATTTTGTACACCTAATAATAGCTTCGTTCCATCCGTTTGAAACTCCTGGATCATGCGCAGAAGGATTTGGACGAAAAAGACGTTGTTTAAATCGTTTGTCAGTCTGAAGTCATCTGACGTCAAATTAGACGTGGAAATCCTTCTGCGCATGCTCCAAAAGTTTCAAACTGCGGTTGGAACAAAAATATAATTAGGTTTCACTGAAAATTGAATGGTGTTGGCCGAAAACTACAAATGCTATTTTGTAAAATTATATTAAATTAATTATGTACATTATTATTTACAATGATGCTACATTTTTTTCTATCCTAATATTGCATTTAGCAACCCATTCACCGATTTTAGGGTTGTTATTGGTATCTGAAAAGTATAAAAATAAATAGTAAACAGAAAAAATTTTTTATTTTATAAAAATTACCGCAAATGCTGAATCATGATTTTCGTTTGTTTTCTTGTTAACGTGTTCGTTAACCGTTTTTAGTATGTTCACAGGTATCTGGAAAAAAATCAAATTTTGTATTTTAAATATTTAATTAATGCAAAAAAATTTAATTTAGTAGGTATTGTAAAAAAAATTTCTTACGCTAAATATACCGTCGAATAGGCCGACCTCCCTCTTAACTCGCGGAAGATCGGCGGCAGATGATTTATGGCTCAACGGGAACACCATTTTCTGGAGAAAAAAAAATTCAATAAAAATTTTGTTCACATTAATTATTTGTTCACTTATTTACTTGGGTTTGAATGGAGGAACTCGTTGGGGCGCCGTGAGTGGAAGCCAACAGAATGATGAGAAGCAATACGATAGACGAATTCATTCTGAAGAAAGATAAATAAAGTAAATAAAAACGGCAAAATTGATAATTTAGTTTTTATATTCGGGTATTTTCTGGCTGAGAAGTCTGCAGACTTAATCGGAAAAGCGTATATCACCATAAAAAGTGTAAAAGCATTTGTTACAGCCGACCTACCGGTTAAAAATGAGGTGGATATCTCATCCTCGCAAAATTTGAAGGCAGAGAGTTCCGATTTTTAAACCACTTTCGGATTTTACGTGGGTCGTTGTGAAGTGAAATTCTGAACTAAAGGGAAAATCGGAGAAACTGTTTACAACTTTTAGGGATTAGTACTTCCATAATCCTCCAACCTTGTTTTATCAGACTTGACAGAAATTTTTTTATCTTGTAACATCAATTATTAGGTGTACAAAATAAACTCGGCTAAAATCTACAAAATTCAAATTTACCCTGTGGCTGCGTTTCATTTTGTACACCTAATAAATAAAAATTGTAGGAAATTTAATTCTCTATTTGTACTTAATAATTTTTTTCTAGGATGCACCATTTTCGGAAAATAATTTTTTTTAAATAAAATCTTGAAAACAGTGCGTCCTAGAGAAAAAATGAATAGAATAAAAATTAAAGTGAATTAAATTTCCAACAGATATTATTTAGTGCAGCTTTTCAATATCTGTAACGGTTTACGATTTACAAGCCTTTAAAAATTAACCTTCTTAATGGTTATACTTCAATAACCTTCTTACACGGAGAAGGTCAACTTTTAATGGACTTTAACGCCTAAAATGTTTAAAATTTTGAAAAAATGAATTACAAGGTGTACAAAATAAAACTCGGCTAAAATCTACAAAATTCAAATTTACCCTATGGCTGAATTTCATTTTTACACCTAATATTTAGTTTTGTTTGATTTGGGATGGTCATAGCATGCAAAAAGACGCAAATTAACGGAGACAAGACCCTTGGACAATTGCCGGGTAGTTATATTCACAAGATAAATTTGAAATAGCAATAGACGGAAAAGAGTTCGCCTGATGAGACCTATTAGGTCGAAACCGGTCGTGATATATTCCTGTTTATTGATTGTCTCTTTCTCTGATGTATTTTTGTACAATAAATTATGTATTATGATTTATTATTTTTTTAATTTATTATGATTTTTTTTAATTATTATTTTGTATTATGAATTATTCATTTCTAAGTGTGTAGTAAACCTACATTAAATTTTATGTCAAAAATTAAATTATTCAAAAAATTGCTCAAAATTTTCAAAAATCGCTTTGTTCCAACCGCAGTTTGAACCTGCTTTGAAACTTCAGGAGCATGCGCAGAAGGATTTGCACGTCTAATTTGACGTCATATGACTTCAGATTTGACGGAATATCGTTTTGAGTGTCATCCAAATTCTGCGCATGCTCTAAAACAGTTTCAAACTGCGGTTGGAACAAATTTAATATCAAAAATGAAATAAACTTACTTTATTGGTATGAGAGTTGAAACTCGGAGGAACAAGGGGCGCAGAATGACGATTTTGAACTGATTGTTGAACCCCTGGGTTTGTCTGTTTATATACGACCATTAATCCCTAAAATGTGGATTTCTCTGGTTTTTCCTGGTCTTCTTCCTTTTCCTCAAGATTAGAGAGGAAAATAATTAATTTGAAAGGGATTTGTCGGAAATAAACCTTGGAATTTAGACCTTTTTCCAGGTGGGCGCCGAAAGTAAACTTTCTATCCCTTCTAATTACCTATGTAATTTTTAACTTCCTAAAAGAAACACCCTCGACGTCGGGTTTTTGGGGAAGGGTCTTCCAGACCCCGGGTCAAATCGAATATTGATCTTTACCGATCTCAACTTCGTCTGTGGTGCCCCCGGCCGTAACAATTTTTTTTTCTGCAGAATTCATCATAGTATTTTTTATTCCAAACAGATCCGTCGTAACGAAGTCATTACTCTATCCAATTACTGCGATGTCCGCAAAAACCCGAACTAATAATGAAGGGGACTACAATGAAAGCTATAATTATTACAAAAACTGCCATAGAATTGTGACTGCAGCAGGTTGAATCTATAAATAGGCACTTGATAATGTTTAAAAAAAAAAGTTCTTTGCATTTCTGGTCGATTAGGGAAAGTACAGACCGGTGAAAAGTAGCCTAAAAATTCAGTTTTTTGGCTTTAACTTTTTTTTATCAAAGATATCGCAAAAAAAAATGATTTTTGGAATGGAAGGTCTGTGCAAAATTTCAAGTCGATCGGTCAACAAGAAGCCGAGATATGCAACTGTGAAAACCCGCCTTTGGCGTGTTCTTCTTCAGTTGCTCAAGGCCTTGCGGAAAAAAAAAGTAGGCCGAAAAAGTGAGTAAAACTCCTTAATATAGGGTAAAAAGGGCTTTTCTTAGCCAAATAATTGGTAACTTGACCATTTTTTTTTTATTGCACTAAATGAAAGAGGAGAGAATATTAAAAACAATGCCGTTTGAATTTTTTCCTGCGATAAAAAATGGATTTTTAATGATTTTTGAAAATTGAATTTTTGCCGAATTGATAAGAAAGTTTTTTCTGGGGAGTGGGGGTGATGACGTCACCCCTGCCAAATCATAGATGACATGGGAATGTAAAGCCTTCCTTTTGGCGCCCATGGATATTGTTTATACGTTTTAATTATTATTATATTTTACGCCATGGTGAGATACAAATATTGCATTGTTCCGATGTGCCGGAACACCACTATTTCAACTCCGGAGAAGTTGTTTATTACGGTAAGTTGTTATTAATACCTAATATGTACATTTTGTCCTTGTCAATTTTTCATTTTGTTACTTATAATTTTCTAAGGTTCCACAAGATCGTAATACTGCTAAAAAATGGTTCAGTGCTGTAAGACGGGATACTACGTCTCAACCTTTGTCTTACAAATCGGTTTTTTTTTGTTGTGAAGACCATTTTGATGTAAGAAGGCGTGATGTTTTGCAAGAAATGATTTAAATATTACTTCCTTACATCAATGTTCTAACATTTTAGTAATAAGTGATATAAGAAGGTATAAAAATAAGTAAGTATACCTAAACTCAAACCAAGGCACTTCTTTTATAACTTCATAAAATTATTACACTTAACTGAACCTAACCTAGTTGTTTAATTTTTCCTTATTTCTTTAAAAAAAAATGAAAATAAACTTTAAGGAACATCATGACTTTCTTTGAGAAGAACGTAACTATTAAATTTTAATGGATAAATTTTAAAAACAAACTTTCAAACAAAGAAGCACTTACTTTTCTATTATTGCCCCTTGGCCCCCGGAGTAACGCAATTTATAAATTCGAAAACGGCGAATTCGGACAAAGACGGCAAATTATCTGAAGACGCAATCACAAATCCTTCGCGTACCATGTTTATTTGAATAAAGAGTCCAAAAAAACTACTAATATTAAGTTTCTTCACTGCTTCAAGCACGGGAGGAACCAAAACCAGTAGAACGCTCGGCAGGGGTGACGTCACGTCCCCCGCACCGCCCATCGGACATTTCTTATCACTAGCCAAATTTCAAAAATTCATTAAAAATCCATTTTTCAACGTAGGAAAAAAATTCAAACGGCATTGTTTCTTATTTTTTCCCCTCTTAATTTTATATAAAACTTATGGGGAAAATTTTCTAAGGAAAGTTCCTAATTGAAGAAAACGAAGAAAAGTACTGGTTTGAAGAGCTTCCAACGAAAACTTCCTTAAAGCCAAGGAGGGGGAAGTATATGGGAAGGGGAAGTATATAGGAGGAGGAAGTATAACGGAGAGGACGTAAATCGGAGGGGAAGTATATGGGAGGGGAAGTATAACAGAGGGGGAAGTATAACCGCAGGGGAAGTATAAGGGGACGAAAGTATAACGAAGGGAGGGAAAGTATAAAGGAGGGGAAGAATAAGTAAGGGGAAGTAATTTTCCTAGTTGTTTTCTTTCGAAAAATTTTCAAATTTTTTTTTCGAAAAATTTTTACGTTTATTTTTCCAAAAATTTTCCGGGTTTTCCTTTTTTTCCCCTTTTTTTGGAAAAATTGTTTTAAGTTCTTTTCTTCGAAAATTGTTTTAAGTGTCAAGGTAGAAATAATGGGCTTTTTGGCCTAGGGATGTGCCTCTCGTAATGGGTAGAAGTATGAAATTTCTCCCTACTAATAAAAAGTACTAGCTGGCCCCGACGGGAACTTCCTTAAAGAGAAGTATCTATATAGGAGGGGAAATTATATGGGAGGAGAAGTATAACGAAGTGGGAAGTATGTGGGAGGAGAAGTATAACGGAGTGGGAAGTATGTGGGAGGGGAAGTATAACGGAGGGGGAAGTATAACGGAGTAGGAAGTATAATATGGGAGGGGAAGTATAACGAACGGGGAAGTATAACGGAGGGGAAAGTATAAGGAAGGGGAAAGTATAACAGAGGGGGAAGTATAATGGAGGGGGAAGTATAAGGGAACGAAAGTATAAAGGAAGGGGATGTAAGTAGGGAGGGAAAGTATAAAGGAGAATTTTCCAAGTTAGTTTTTCGAAAAATTTTTCGGGCTTTTTTTTTTTTTTTTTTTTTTTTTTTTTCGAAAAATTTTCTAAGTTTTTTTTTAGAAAAATTTTCTAAGTTCTTTTTTTGAAAATGTTCTAAGTTTTTTTTGTCCGAAAAAAAAAACAATTTTTTTTTTTTTCAAAAAATTTTCAAAGTTTTTTTTGAAAAATTTTTTAAGTTTTTTGTAAAAAAAAAAAATTTTTTTTTTTTCGAAAAATTTTCCGGGTTTTTTTTTCTTTTTCTTTTTTTCTTTTTCTTTTTTTCTTTTTTTTTTTTATTTTTTTTGAAAAATTTTTAAGTTTTTTTTTCGAAAAATTTTCTAAGTGTCGAGGTAGAAATAATGGGCTCTTTGGCCTAGGGATGTGCCTCTCGTAAAGGGTAGAAGTACGAAATTTCTCCCTACTAATAAAATAGTAATTAAAAAGTGGCAATTTTTTTGCACCAAAAATTCTTAAAAAATATAAGGAGTCATTGGTGAAAATTTGGTGAAAATCGGATTAACGGTTCGGCCTCAGCGAATTTTTTAAAATTTCAAACAGACATATCTCCTTTATTTTTTCGAAATTCAGAAATCGCCCTCGTTAGTTTCTTGTTCACCGGCTAAAGAAATTTGTGTGAAAATTAGGTGAAAATCGGATGAAAACTGTGGCCATAAAGTGTTCCGGAAAAAAATGCTACGGACGGCCGGAACCACAGACAAAGTTGAGATCGGTAAAGATCAATCCCCACAAAAAACACCCCGTGTAAAAAACACCCCGCCTCGCAAAAATCCTTTTACATCAGCCGGAAAAAGTTGTGATATCAACTTCCCCGCCCTCAAATGAGCGAGAAGAGTCGATACGCCCGAGTGGTAGGTACGATGATGTGAGAAGCATGATGCCCGTGCTCCCGTTTTCAATGCTCCCCTTGGCGGCATCGCGAAATGCTTTGTATCAGTGATTGCCGTTATTTATCAAGCCCTGGAACGTCCTGGAACGCTTAAGAATTACTGTGTTATCACTGAGTTCCTAACTAATCACTAGTATACACCCCATACACATACATACACATACCCCCCCCCCGTACTCACACATGACACTACGCCTTCATCTACGTATGTCTGAGTGTTTGAATCATAACGATTTTTCCCGAAGAACGCACAGCACGTCTTAACTACGTCCCTGTAAACAAACATTTCGCGATGCCGCCAAGGGGAGCATTGAAAACGGGAGCACGGGCATCATGCTTCTCACATCATCGTACCTACCACTCGGGCGTATCGACTCTTCTTTCTCATTTGAGGGCGGGGAAGTTGATATCACAACTTTTTCCGGCTGATGTAAAGGATTTTTGCGAGGCGGGGTGTTTTTACACGGGGTGTTTTTTGTGGGGATATCATATCTTTTTGTAGTTTAAGGCAAAAATTACCCAATTTATGTTTTATGTTTCGTTCTTTTTTCGTCAGTTCTTTCGTTCTTTTTAGGGTCGAATTTACCTTAAGGGGTCAGGAAGACCCATTTCCGAAATCCGACCTCTGGTGTAAATCGGATGTACAGAAGGCGCCTCAGACTAACTGACGATCGAAAAATGATCACTGGTCAAATTGACCCCAAGGGGTCTGGAAGACCCATTTCCGAAATTCGACCTTATGGTGTAAATCGGGTGTACAGCCGGCGCCACAGACAATGATCACTGGTCAAATTGACCCTGAGGGGTCTGGATGACCCATTTCCGAAATCCGTCCTCATTACTATACTCGTCCTCATTGCTAAACTCAGAAGGAAGCTCTGTGCACAATTTCAAGTCGATTGGTCTTGTCTCCAGGCTGTGTACCCGTTAATGTGGCTAAAATTACCCTAAAATTTCAGTTTTTTGTTCCTAACTTTTTTTTAAGTTAAGATTTCGGGGTAAATCTTTCAAAAGGCACAGGCTCAAGTTGAAAGGAAGCTCTGTGCAAAATTTCAAGTCAATCGGTGCGCTAGGAGAGGCTGTAGCCTTGTCTAGCTGAATAAGAAGAAGAACACGGTAAAGGCGAAAAACCGGGTTTTCAGACTTTTATATCTCGGCTCCCTGTGGACCGATCGACTTGAAATTTTCAGCGTTTACTCATATCATATCAAAGTAAATCTGTAGCAAATTTCAAGTCGATCGGTCCACAGGGAGCCGAGATCCAGATACCTGAAAAACGCAAATCGTGACGTCCAGTAAACATACACTTGGTAGGTACCGTTTTCTGACGTCTTCGGACTGGGTGTTGCTTGGCGGGGCGGAACGCTACCGCGTTCCTAGATGTACAGAAGGCGCCTCAGACTAACTGACGATCGAAAAATGATCACTGGTCAAATTGACCCCAAGGGGTCTGGAAGACCCATTTCCGAAATTCGACCTTATGGTGTAAATCGGGTGTACAGCCGGCGCCACAGACAATGATCACTGGTCAAATTGACCCTGAGGGGTCTGGATGACCCATTTCCGAAATCCGTCCTCATTACTATACTCGTCTTCATTGCTAAACTCAGAAGGAAGCTCTGTGCACAATTTCAAGTCGATTGGTCTTGTCTCCAGGCTGTGTACCCGTTAAAGTGGCTAAAATTACCCTAAAATTTCAGTTTTTAACTTCCTCAAGAAGTTACTGTGATACCCTCCGACCCCCTGTTACTAGAAAAGGGTCTTCCAGACCCCGTAGGATAAATCTGATAAGTGATCTTTGCCGATCCTGACTTTGTCTGTGGTGCCGGCCGTCCGGCCGTCCGGCCGTCCGTCGCCACTTTTTCCGGAACACTTCACGGCCGCAATTTTCATCCGATCTTCACCAAATTTATACACAAGCTTCCTTTCACAGAAATCTTGAAAATGACGAGAGCTTTTTTCGAAATTTTTCAAAATGGCGGAGATATGACTGTTCAAAGATTTAAAATGAGCGCTGTGGGCGTACCGTTGGTCCGATCTTCACCAAATTTTCACTAAACATTCCTTGAATTATTTAAAAATTTTCCATGTTTTTAAAATTTTAATTTTCCAAAATTTTTTAACTTCCTCAAGAAGTTACTGTGATACCCTCCGACCCCCTGTTACTAGAAAAGGGTCTTCCAGACCCCGTAGGATAAATCTGATAAGTGATCTTTGCCGATCCTGACTTTGTCTGTGGTGCCGGCCGTCCGGCCGTCCGGCCGTCCGTCGCCACTTTTTCCGGAACACTTCACGGCCGCAATTTTCATCCGATCTTCACCAAATTTATACACAAGCTTCCTTTCACAGAAATCTTGAAAATGACGAGAGCTTTTTCGAAATTTTTCAAAATGGCGGAGATATGACTGTTCAAAGATTTAAAATGAGCGCTGTGGGCGTACTGTTGGTCCGATCTTCACCAAATTTTCACTAAACATTCCTTGAATTATTTAAAAATTTTCCATGTTTTTAAAATTTTAATTTTCCAAAATTTTTTTACTTAATAATTTTTCTACGCAGAAATGTGAGTCACTTCGCCGGCTCGAGGGCGGCCTCTCTTTGGCTAACCGTACTGAATTCTACCTTGATATAAAATTTTCAAAATAATTTTTTTTTTTTTTTTTTTTAACTTCCTCAAGAATTTTTTTAACGGAAAATAAAATGGCGATTTATTAGGTACTTAATTTTTATTTTTTTTTTCAAAAAACAGAAAACGAACAACAAAAAATACCTAAAATTTCTAACTTCCTCAAGACTTACTGCGATACCCACCAAATTTATTTCACAACTTTTACAAAAATTTAGTTCTCCTACTTAATACTTCCTCCTCCTGTATCCTTGAGGAAGTTATCGTTGGAAGCTCTTCAAACCGGAACTTTGTTCCTAACTTTTTTTAAGTTAAGATTTCGGGGTAAATCTTTCAAAAGGCACAGGCTCAAGTTGAAAGGAAGCTCTGTGCAAAATTTCAAGTCAATCGGTGCGCTAGGAGAGGCTGTAGCCTTGTCTAGCTGAATAAGAAGAAGAACACGGTAAAGGCGAAAAACCGGGTTTTCAGACTTTTATATCTCGGCTCCCTGTGGACCGATCGACTTGAAATTTTCAGCGTTACTCATATCATATCAAAGTAAATCTGTAGCAAATTTCAAGTCGATCGGTCTACAGGGAGCCGAGATCCAGATACCTGAAAAACGCAAATCGTGACGTCCAGTAAACATACACTTGGTAGGTACCGTTTTCTGACGTCTTCGGACTGGGTGTTGCTTGGCGGGGCGGAACGCTACCGCGTTCCTAGATATTGACCCTCCGGGGTCTGGAAGACCCTTCCCCAAAAACCCGACGTCGAGGGTATCGCAATAACTTCTTTAAGAAAGTTAATTAATAATTAAAAAGTGGCAATTTTTTACACCAAAAATTCGTAAAAAATATAAGGAGTAATTGGTGAAATTTGGTGAAAATCGGACCAACGGTTCGGCCTCAGCGAATTTTTAAATTTCAAACAGACATATCTCCTTTATTTTTTCGAAATTCAGAAATCGCCCTCGTTAGTTTCTTGTTCACCGGCTAAAGAAATTTGTGTGAAAATTAGGTGAAAATCGGATGAAACTGTGGCCATAAAGTGTTCCGGAAAAAATTGCTACGGCCGGCCGGAACCACAGACAAAGTTGAGATCGGTAAAGATCAATATTCGATTTGACCCTCCGCGGAGGGTGAAAATTGCTTCCGGAGCTCCGGACCCGGAAGACCCCTCCCCAAAAACCCGACGTTGAGGGTATCACAATAACTTCTTTAAGGAAGTTAAAAGTAGGCCGTAAAAGTGAGTAAAATTCAGTAATATAGTGTAAAAAGGGTTTTCTTAGCCAAATAATTGAAGAAAACGAAGAAAAAAGTAGATTAATTGGGGTGTAAAATTTGAATTCGAGTATTTGAATTATTAACTTCCTTTGAATAAAAAAAACGCAGGCCAATAATGAAATGAAAAAATTCAAAATCTACCCGGATTGGAGAGGAAAAGAAGTGAAGAGGAAAAGAGAAAATGAAATCCTCTTCTGTTTCTGACAAGTGCTGGGCGATTAGCTTTCAAGCGTGTGGATTTTTAATTAGCCCCGAGACTTCCTGAACGATGAAAAAATCTTTTATGAGAAGGATATGGAAAAAAAACTGTCTTAACTTTAATAATTTTTATAATTTACCTTCATTTCGATTCTAATTTTTAAATAATTATTCTTCAATAAAGAAGTTATTGTGATACTCTCGACGTATTTTTGGGGAAGGGTCTTTCAGACCCCGGAGGGTCAATTCGAGTATTGATCTTTACCGATCTCAACTTTGTCTGTGGTGCCGGCCGGCCGTAGAATTTATTTTCGGAACACTTTATTTTTATTTAAAAAAAAAAGGGATGTTGTTTATTTACCTTTTTCATTTTTATTGGGAAATTACCACCTAGGAAAAAATGACGAAAATGTGAATTTTCAGCTATTACAACAGGACTTTCTAGATTAAGGGTAAAAAAAAAGTCGTCGCGTTAATCAACCACGCTATCCGTGACGTCACGAATTGCGTGTGGAAATTCGACGGCACACCCCTAAAAATAATCCCTTTGGGGGTATATTTTTAAAACGCGACGTTAGCATCTTTGTTAGTTATTAAGTTAATACGTTCAACAAAATATTGTTTCCGGTTGTTTGGTAACCTAATTACAAAAATTAATTATCCATTCGCTGTAGGGCATAATCGTAACCACTACAGTTTTCTCAAAAAACTTTTGAAAAAGATTGAGAATTTCTCAGAAATTTGTATAAAAAAAAATTGGAAATTATTATGAGATAAAAAAGTGTAAGGGAGGGGAAGTATATGAGAAGGGAAGTATACCTAAGGGAGGGGAAGTATAAAGCGGGACGTATAACGGAGGGGAAGTATAAAGAAGGGGAAGTATAACGGAGGGGGGGAGTATAAAAGTATAAAGGTTTTTTTTTTCATAAAATTTTATAAGTTTTTTTTCTCAAAAAACTGTTGTTTTTCGAATTTTTTTTTCTTTTTTCAAGGTATCAAGGTAGCAATAACGGGCTCTTTGGCCTAGGGATCTGCCTCTCGCAACGGGTAGAAGTATGAAATTTCTCCCTACTAAATAAAACAAATGCCAATTATAAATTACCAAGATTTTGTGAACACTTGGTGAAAATGAGCTTCCATTTACAAATTATTATGAGATAAAAAGTGTAAGGGAGGGGACGTATAACGGAGGGGAAGTATAAAGGAGGGGAAGTATAAAGGAGGGGAAGTATAAAAGAGGGGAAGTATAACGGAGGGGAAGTATAACGGAGGGGAAATATAAAGAAGGGGGAGTATAACGGAGGGGGGAGTATAAAAGTATAAAGGTTTTTTTTTTCATAAAATTTCATAAGTTTTTTTTTTCGAAAAACTGTTGTTTTTCGAACTTTCGAACAACAGTTTTTCGAATTTTTTTTTTTTTTTTCTATTTTCAAGGTATCAAGGTAGCAATAATGGGCTCTTTGGCCTAGGGATCTGCCTTTCGCTACGGGTAGAGGTATGAAATTTCTCCCTACTAAATAAAACAAATGACAATTATAAATTTCCAAGATTTTGTGAACACTTGGTGAAAATCGTCTTTTGAGCTTCCATTAAAAATTATTATGAGATAAAAAGTGTAAGGGAGGGGAAGTATAAGGGAAGGGAAGTATACCTAAGGAAGGGGAAGTATAAAGCGGGACGTGTAACGGAGGGGAAGTATAAAGGAGGGGAAGTATAACGGAGGGGAAATATAAAGAAGGGGAAGTATAACGGAGGGGGAGTATAAAAGTATAAAGGTTTTTTTTTTTTCATAAAATTTCATAATTTTTTTTCGAAAAACTGTTTTTGTTGTTTTTTTTTTCTTTTTTCAAGGTATTAAGGTTGCAATAATGGGCTCTTTGGCCTAGGGATCTGCCTCTCGCTACGGGTAGAAGTATGAAATTTCTCCCTACTAAATAAAACAAATGACAATTATAAATTTCCAAGATTTTGTGAAAATCGTCTGTTATTACTTATTAGCTTCCATTTACAAATTATTATGAGATAAAAAGTGTAAGGGAAGGGAAGTATAAGGGAAGGGAAGTATACCTAAGGGAGGGGAAGTATAAAGCGGGACGTATAACGGATGGGAAGTATAAAGGAGGGGAAGTATAACGGAGGGGAAAAGAGATAAAAAAGTGTAAGGGATGGGAAGTATATGAGAAGGGAAGTATATCTAAGGGAGGGGAAGTATAAAGCGGGACGTATAACGGAGGGGAAATATAATCAAGGGGAAGTATAACGGAGGGGAAATATAATGAAGGGGAAGTATAACGGAGGGGGATTATAGTGTTTTTCAAGGTATCGAGGTAGCAATAATGGGCTCTTTGGCCTAGGGATCTGCCTCTCGCTACGGGTAGAAGTATGAAATTTCTCCCTACTAAATAAAAAAATTGACAATTATAAATTTCCAAGATATTGAGAACATTTGGTGAAAATCGTCTGTTATGACCTTCCATTTCTCACCAAGGAAAAATTGTCGAGCAGTCTTTTTTTTGTCGTTGGATTTTCTCGAAGTTAAAACAAGGGTGGAAATAAAGCAACGAAATAAATAAAATAAAAATGATTGATTATGAAGTTTTTACGACAGCACAAGAAATGTCTTTAGTTTTTATCACGTACTATAATTCAAAAGAAAATGCTTTCGTTAAAGGCTCCATAACGTCACTATTTTTATTACTTTAAATTTTTAATTAAAAAAAAAAGGCCTTTTTTAATGTCCGAATATTTTTTAGAAGGGGGAAAAAAGGAGTTCGTTGCTCTGAAAAAAGTCTGAACGTAATTTTGAAGAGGCGGAGGAAAAGTTACCGTGTAAACAATAAAACCTCTTTGTTATACGTGTTCGAGCACCCATAAAACTCAAATACAAGTGGATTATGTAAAGAAACGTTGAAAATCTCACCGTTTCAGGAGGTAAAAAAGGCAAAAGTTTTTTTTTTTTTCGCTAAAAAACGTCGGGAAAACGCAATTTTGGGATTAATTAACCGGGAATTTGATTATTGAGGGACACGGAATACGATTATGAATCTGAACCGGAATTTCTCGATGGGGCATTCCGATTCCGGAGTCCCCCCTTCTAAAAAATGCAGGGTGGAACAGCTAGGAAAGACAATAAAACGAGCTAAAATGCCGCCACTCGCAAATTGGTCGTGCCACGAGTCAAAGAGATTGCGAGCCCTTAACTCTTCCACTCCCTGATTATTTTTTCCTTAACGAGCTTTATGAGAGCAACTTTTTTTTAATTGGGGTGTCTTCTGTCTAAACGGGGGCTTAAAGACGTAAGGGGATGAGCGGAGGTTTTGGAAAATGTCAACGCACTCGTTTCTCACCCTCGACCTCTTTAATGATCCTCCTTTTCCTGCGTCATCTCTCTCTCAACATTTTATTCTTTCGTCGATCGCCTTTTTGTAAAAAATCGATTCTGTGGGAAGTCTTTAAAAATGCAAATGGGAAAGCGAATAAGAAAGGGCTCCCGAGAGGGAAAACCCAACTTCGTACTGCGAGATAACCTTAAAGTGACCCCCCATTTAACTTGGGAGCCGACAAAATTTTTATACAATTCCATAACTTTAAACGTTCACTTTATAAAGTTCTTCAATTAAATTAAGAAAAATGAGGACCATCAAAAATCCCCAAACTATTGTTTTTGTTTCACGAGTTCCTTTTATGGCAAAAAGGTTTTCGTTTTTATCGCTCTTCAATAAAAGTGTCGTAAAGTTTTCATCGCTTGTCATTTTAAAATAAAACACGAAATTTGCGTAAATTTTTAAACAATTTTACGAATATTTAAGATTTCCACATCTTTTCAAAAAAGAAAAATAAAAGTCACGAACGAAAAGGGGGACGACGTTTAATTTTTCTCCGGACAGGTGATAAACGTTCTTTCCCGGAAAAATAATCTTTTTGACGCTCAGAAGCTTACCTACCTCATGAAAAACATAGTTTTTCCCCATTGTTTGAAAAGTTGAAAATGGGAAAAATGGTTTTGAAATATATTAGGTGTACAAAATGAAACTCAGCCACAGGGTAAATTTGAATTTTGTAGATTTTAGCCGAGTTTCATTTTGTACTCCTAGTAGTTCATTTTTTCAAAATTTTATACATTTTAGGCGTTAAAGTCCATCAAAAGTTGACCTTCTCCGTGTAAGAAGGTTATTGAAGTATAACCATTAAGAAGGTTAATTTTTAAACGCTTGTAAATCGTAAACCGTTACAGATATTGAAAAAATGCACTAAATAAAATCTGTTGGAAATTCAATTCCCTTTAATTTTTATTCTATTCATTTTTTCTCTAGGACGCACTGTTTTCAAGATAAATTTATTTCAAAAAAAAATTATTTTTCGAAAATGGTGCATCCTACAAAAATAATTAAGTACAAATTTATAGACAATTAAATTTCCTACAATTTTTATTTGTTAGGTGTACAAAATGAAACTCAGCCACGGGGTAAATTTGAATTTTGTAGATTTTAGCCGAGTTTCAATTTGTACACCTAATAATATGAATAAAATAAAAAGTTGTATAATATATTCACTACATGGCTTTTTTATTCTTCTGCATACTAAAATTGCTTCTCTTTTGTATAATTTTTTCTTTAAATTAGAAGAGTGTAAAGGAATTCTCAAGGGTCGCATTAAGTTGCTCCCCACGTGAGCTTTATAACGATCTTATTTACCCTTTGAGGCTATTCACGATTGTTTAAACTAATTTTACTTTCTTGAGCATATTTTTGACCTTTGAGAATAGGAACTATTCACCATCTCTTATACTTTCTTACTTCCATTGTAAGTTTAAAAGACCATTTTATTAAATGAAAACCCTTAAAAGACCATTTTATTTCGCGAGAACCCATAATGACCATTTTATTTGCAGAATACCCTTAAAAGACCATTTTATTTCCTGAAAACCCTTAAAAGAGCATTTTATTACCTGAAAACTCTTTTAAAAGACCATTTTGTTTCCTATGAACCCTTAAAAGACCATTTTATTTCCTGAAATCCCTTAAAAGACCATTTTATTTCGTGAGAACCCATAATGACCATTTATTTGCAGAATACCCTTAAAAGACCATTTTATTTCCTGAAAACCCTTAAAAGACCATTTTTTTACCTGAAAAAACATTTTAAAAGACCATTTTGTTTCCTATGAACCCTTAAAAGACCATTTCTTTTGCTGGGAACCTTTTAGAAGACCATTTTTTCGTGAGAACCCATAATGACCATTTTATTTGCAGAATACCCTTAAAAGACCATTTTATTTCCTGAAAACCCTTAAAAGACCATTTTATTTTGTGATAATAAATATTGACCATTTTATTTGCAGAATACCCTTAAAAGACCATTTTATTTCCTGAAAACCCCTAAAAGACAATATAGGGAGACAAATATTGAGAAGGAACAATATAGGAGGGGAAAGTATAAAGGAGGAGAATCTTTAGGAGGGGGAAGTACAATGGAGGAGAACCCGACGTGGAGAGTATCACAATAACATCTTTAGGGAAGTTCAAAATCCTACCCCAGAACCTAAGCTTATCTTGTACTACCAGGAGAAAAAACCATTAAAAATGAACTATTTTCCATAAAGAAGAATTAATTTTGTTTTTCTTTTGTTTGTTTTAGCTTTATAATTTTTTCAATGCACTTTTAACACATATCCCGACTACAGGAACGCATTGTAAAGCCATCGGGAGCGATGCGACTTCTAAATCGTCCTCTACAGGTAAAAAGCAATTACTTTCCGATGATTAAGTAGCAACTGTTTCTAAAAGCTTTTCCGTTTCTATTTCTCCAGAGTTAATTGCTTATGAATAATAGAATTTGGGAGATGATGGAAAAGGGATTTTCGGACTGGGAATAGTTAAGCCGGAGTATAAGTTCTGTTCTGACGCCACCGCCAAACTAACTTGTGCTGACGTTTTGTGATTCAATAGAGTTTAAGGGGTTCTAATCTGTTTTTCAGTTCCCTTCTAATTCTTGAATCAATTTATCGACGCTTAATTATGTTTATACTATCAAAATATCAAAATAGGATACCTCAAAGCAGTAAAAAAAATCTATAGAAACTTTTGGTACTTGTGAGTTTACGATAGCAGAACAACGCACATGCGCGAGCTTTCATGTGTTCCTATTTCCCGCGCTTTTTCAAAAATTCATCATTGAGATTTGCTTTGATTTAAACAAGTAGGATAACACAAGGGGGTTAATTTTTTTCCTTCTCGTTTGATAACACGAGAGTGTAATTTTGATTCCTCTCGAAAAGCTCGTGTGGAAAGGAAAGAAAATGGAATCTCTCCTTGAGGAAAAAAATTAACCCCCTCGTGTTGTCAAACGAGCTCTCCTTGCGAGAAGAAAAAAATTTACCCCATTCGTGTGATCAAACTATTAGGTGTACAAAATGAAACTCGGCTAAAATCTACAAAATTCAAATTTACCCTGTGGCTGAGTTTCATTTTACCTAATAAATACAACACCTAATAAACAAAAATTGTAGGAAATTTAATTCTCTATAAATTTGTACTTAATTATTTTTTCTAGGATGCACCATTTTCGGAAAATAATTTTTTCTAAAAATAAATTTATCTTGAAAACAGTGCGTCCTAGAGAAAATAAAATGAATGGAATAAAAATTAAAGAAAATTAAATTTCCAACAGATTTTATTTAGTGCATTTTTTCAATATCTGTAACGGTTTACGATTTACAAGCCTTTAAAAATTAACCTTCTTAATGGTTATACTTCAATAACCTTCTTACACGGAGAAGGTCAACTTTTGATTGACTTTGATTGACTACGTCAAATTTTTGAAAAAAAGGGGGAACTATTTATACATGAAAGGAGCATGCGCGTTATTCTGGTATCGTAATCTCACATCTTATTACCTTTATTATGCAGGTATAAAAATAAATAGACTTAAAATAGGTAGATTTCGAATAAAAGAAACCTATCTAAAATCACAAAATTAGCGCACTGATATGTTTTAATGATATTTAAGAAAAAATTAAAGGTAAAATTGGTTTGTTTTTAAGCGCCTCCAGCGGTAGATGAAGAAGGTAAGATTTCGTGTATTGCTGACACGGGTGGAACTAGAGCACATGCTTAAGCAATATTATTTGTGAACAGGAAAAAATGCAAAAAACTTTTTGAGGAAGTTAAAATAACGATGGGATAAGGGATGTTAGTTACCGACACTATACAATCGAACCGTGCTATCGCAATACGTGAGGCTGTTGGCCTATTTAAAATAGAGAAAAAAATTATCTCTTTTTTAAAAAAAGCTTCTCACTGATTTACGTTTTCGCTTGTACAGCATGGCTTGGGAAAAACGGAGATTACAATTTTACTCCATATTTATGTTTGTGGGATGCTCGTTTTTTCAGATACGACGGTCGAGACGCGATACGAGGATGAATCCCCGAGCGAAACGAGTTCACCGACGTCGAGGACGGAGACGAATTACAGGGGAATCCATCTTGGCTTTCCAATGCAAAGAAAGGATTTTGACAACTTATTAGAATCTTTTAGAAAGAAAAAGGTAATTTTTAATCAATATTGAAATAAGAACATTTTTGCTTTCTCTAAAGCTTGTATCAGTTCTACCAACTAAATAGGTTCGAATGAAGAAAATGCAAGGAGACTAACGAGAATTCTTTCGGTTTGAAGAAACCTTTGTTTCTTAATTTTCTTGGTTTTAGTAGGCGGGGAGTTATTACTTTCTTACTCCGAGGGTAAAGGATGGCTTATGAAGGCGAAAGCTCGTTCCCGTTACACCCACGTCAGGAGTTATGTTTTCATACTTTTTTTTCTATCTTGTAAGGTTGAAGCGTTCATTTTGAGAATTAAGTAAAAAAAGGACAATTTGTTTTTATTGCTACTATCGAGAACAAGGTAGAAAAAATTAATGCCTTCACCCAAGCTGGGACATATGAACAGGTGTGCCAACTTTCGACAGAAAAAAAAAATAAAAACCTTGATATGTATGAAACTAGGGATTTTTATTTTACGATCCTAAGTATTGGATATACAGTGACTCACGAAATTGATCACATCACATACAAAAATTTACATTTCATATGTTATCCTGCATTAAAAAATTTTAAATTATACTAAATTTGTTTCTAAAATGTTATTTGGGATTCTAATTAAAGGAAAATATAAATTTATTGCCAGAAGAAAAAATTATTGAATGTTCTTACATGATAATAACGAATCTTGATATGTGAACAATTGTTTGACTTATGAGGTTTGTGGCATTAATACTTAGTATAATCTCCTTTTGCGTCCAGGACGGCTTTTATTCTTTTGGGCATACTCTGAACTAATTTCACACATTGCTCTGATGTAATTTTTTGCCAATTTTTGGCAACATTCTCCCATAATTCCTGGGTGCTGGTAGCCGTACCCGTAAAATCAGCGACCGACCTTTTAAGGTGCGCCCAAAGGTTTTCAATAGGGTTTAAGTCCGGGGATTGAGGAGGCCAATCCAGCACAGAGATTTTGTACTCCTCCAACCACTTTTTGGTGACCCTAGCTACCCGGTGCTTCGGGTCATTATCCTGCTGAAAAATCACGTCTTGCTTTCTTCGGTTTAGCTTTCTTAAGCTTCCCTTCAAGCTTCTGTTCAGAATTTCGACGTAGTCAACGGCCTTCATTTTTCCCGAAAGGACGAGGTGAAAAACTTCACCCCAGACATGTTCAACCAACCATAAAATTTGGGGGAGGTAGCATCATGGTATGGGGGTGCTTTATGGCAGGAGGTGTTGGTCTCCTAGAAAAAATAGAGGGAAAAATGAAGGCCGTTGACTACGTCTACACCTACCACAAACCTCATAAGTCAAACAATTGATCACATATCAAGATTCGTTATTATCATGTAAGAACATTCAATAATTTTTTCTTCTGGCAATAAATTTATATTTCCTTTAATTAGAATCCCAAATAACATTTTAGAAACAAATTTAGTATAATTTAAAATTTTTTAAAGCAGGATAACATATGAAATGTAAATTTTTGTATGTGATGTGATCAATTTCGTGAGTCACTGTAAGTAAATACCTTTGAGTTTACCTTAACCGTAAACTCCTAACCTAACCATCCTAATTTAACCTTCTTTACTCAAAGGTTTCAGTGAAGTTTTCCTTAAAAAAAATGTGCAAATCCAACGTTTTTATATGAATTGACGTAGGTGCTCTTCTCACTGTTTTTGTTGGTTTATTGGCCAAGATTCTAGGTGTACAAAATGAAACTCGGCTAAAATCTACAAAATTCAAATTTACCCTGTGGCTGAGTTTCATTTTCTACACCTAATAAATAAAAATTGTAGGAAATTTAATTCTCTATTTTGTACTTAATTATTTTTTTCTAGGATGCACCATTTTCGGAAATAATTTTTTTAAAATAAATTTATCTTGAAAACCGTGCGTCCTAGAGAAAAAATGAATAGAATAAAAATTAAAGAGAATTGAATTTCCAACTGATTTTATTTAGTGCATTTTTTCAATATCTGTAACGGTTTACGATTTACAAGCCTTTAAAAATTAACCTTCTTAATGGTTATACATCAGTAACCTTCTTACACGGAGAGGGTCAACTTTTGATGGACTTTAACGCCTAAAATGTTCAAAATTTTGAAAAATGAACTACTAGGTATACAAAATGAAACTCGGCTAAAATCTACAAAATTCAAATTTACCCTGTGGCTGAGTTTCATTTTGTACACCTAATATTTTTTTTTTTTAAAGAAGAATAGGTTTAACCGATGAGCAAGAGGCCTTCTTCCTCATTGGTTAATCCATTCTTCTTCTTTTCTGGACTAGCTTTATGGGCCATTAAGGGGGGGGGGGGGGAGAGGACCCAGGCGGGGGCTCTCGCCATATTGTATTGGCCAAGATATTTAGCATTTCGCACGGTTTTTGCGCATATAAGCCTCTCAATATTTTAGTATCAATTTTTAAATACGTCGTTATTTCAGCAACATCGACTACACGCTAAATACGTCGCGGGGATTTTGAAGCAGGCGGCGCAGCATTTGAAGAAGATGCCTAATTTGAACCTTGTGAGCACCGGAATCTCCAAACAGGTGACCGTCTGCGGAGACCTTCACGGAAAACTCGACGATCTTCTAGTCATTTTTTATAAGGTAGTTTTTTCCCCAGAATCGCTAGAAAAAGTGTTGAAAATGAAACTTGTATAATTTTGAAAGACCGAAAGGCGACTTTTGACTGGTTATTTAGGACCCCAACAAAAATTATGACAAGTTCTTCATTTCCTTTGATATCGATTGATTTTTTTTGTTTCCTTTCGAGAGCAGAACGGACTTCCGTCCGCTGAAAACCCGTACATTTTTAACGGGGATTTCGTCGACCGGGGGAAGAAAGGGATGGAAGTTTTCCTTTTACTATTAACCTGCCTCCTCGTCTTCCCAGACGGCGTTTATCTCAACCGAGGAAATCACGAAGACCACGTTATGAATACAAGGTAAACTTCAATTTTATACACTTTATTTAAATTTTATAGCATCAAAAATTTTGCAAAGAAATAGTTTTTTTTTATATAAAGAGAATATGAGATGTTATAAAAGCTGCAATGTCGAAATTCCTTATGTTTTCTGAAATAAAAGACTATGTTCTCCTTTTATAAAGGCGTATCCTCTTGCTTTTATCTTTTCCTTTTTTTATTATTGCGCTGCTAAATTCAAACCTCCTTTTTGCCACAAGGGAAACAAATAACCTACAGTTGAGTGGGAATTCTTTAGAAGGAAAGGATCAGAGAACTTACAATCATAATCATAATATTTTTGATTACGGATTTATGATTACAATAACGATTACACCCTATTTTAATTTTCGGAAAAATTTCTCCTACTCTAAAATGGACTTAGGATGTTTTAATCGATTTTTTTTTCTCCAGATATGGATTTATTAGAGAAGTTAAGCTGAAATATAAGGTAAACCTATTGGGTGGACAAATTGTTTTTTTACGTCTCGCTTTTCCGTAGCACAATGCAGAAAGACTTTTAAAGCTGATAGAGACAGTGTATAGGTGGCTTCCACTCGGGACGTTGGTGAACAACAAAGTCCTTATCGTACACGGTGGCATATCTGACAGCACAGACATTGAATGGCTCAAAACCATCGATCGTCAAAAGGTATTTGATTATTTGGTGAGGTTACGGGGTGTGTGTGAAAACGTATAAAGGGCGACGGGGCGACAAAAGTTTTCAACGACCTCCCCTTGTTTTAAACTCTGCTGTTTAAACTATTTGGAATTCACTATCAACGGATAAATAAATGACGAAATACCGGGACCATCACCGGATTTTTACTACATCAGTCGTTTTTATAAACGGATAAACAGTTTATAGATTGAAAAAAAAAAGTAGTAGTTTGAAGAGCTTCCAACGAAAACTTCCGTAGAGAGAAGGAACAAAATAGGAGGGGGAAGTATAAAGTAGAAGAAGTTTAAGGAGGGGGAAGTATAAAAAAGGGGAATTTTAAGGAGGGGATTTTTTTAAGTTAACAGTTTTTTTAGATTTTTTTTTCAAAATTTTTTCCAAGTCTCAAGGAAGAAATGATGGGCTTTCTGCCCAAGAGATGTCACTCTCGCAAGGGGTAAAAGTATCAAATTTTTCCCTGCTAAAATTTTTAACTTCCTTAAAGGCTATAGAGGGATAAGGGGGTCAAAATGGCCTAAGCTCCGATTTTGCTGAAAAAATTTAGGAAGACGCCTCTATATAAGACTAAAAAATGAGGAAAATTTCAGATCAAAAATATCAACGGTTTTCGTGAAAAACGCGATTTTCTCATTTCAGAAAATAATTAATATCTCGAGAACTAATGGTCCCACAGAGCACAGCTTTTTTGCGGCTTATAGAGCTTCTAAAGACCCACCTTTGAGTATTTTTTTCAAAGTTTTCCGACCTCAATAAATGCTTGAATTTTTAATTTGAAAATTCCAAAACCTCGAAAAAAATTGTTCCTGAAGAGTTAACGTTACGAAATCAATACAATATATTAAAAACTAGTCTTTTACTTGTCAGAATTTTTTCAGATTTTTTGAGGTGGTAGAACAATATTTTATGAATTTTTTTCTGAATTTTTCGCTGTACATGGTGAACCATGGGAATGAACAAGAATGGGAGGGGGAAGTATTATAAAGGGGAAGTATAATAAGTGAACAAGAATGTAAAGTGGGCGATTTTTTAATTTCGAAAAATGGCGGAGGTATGTCCGTTTGAAATTATAAAAAATTCAAAAATTCGCTGCGGCCGAACGGTTGGTCCAATTTTTACCAAATTTTCACCAATTGTTCCTTATATTTTTTAAGAATTTTCCATGTAAAAAAGTTCATCATTTTGTTAAATTAATTATCATTTTAGTAGGGAGAAATTTCATACTTCCGATTTCATACTTCCGTTACGAGAGGGACCTCCCTTGGGCAAAATTCCATTATTTCTTCCTTGATACTTAAAAAATTTTTCAAAAAAAAAACTGAAAATTTGTTGGAAAAAAAAATGAAAATTTAAAAAAGAAAACTTAAAAAATTTTTTGAAAAAACAATAAAACTTCCCCCTCCTTTGTAGTTTCCCCCCTTTATACTTCCCCTCCGTTATACTTCCCCTTTTTAATACTTCCCCCTCCTATATTGTTACTTCTCTTTAAGGAAGTTTGGAATCACATACTTGAAATTGGTTTCGCGTGATCTTGCTTACTTCAATATTATTTTTTTACATTTTAATTGTTTGATAGTAAATATTTTTTATTCATCATAAAAATCTCATCATTTTAAAGGTTAAACTGTCAACTTTATAAAATGATGGTGATTTAAAATTATTACATTTTTATGAAAAATAAAACAATTTTTAGCAAGCAAAATCGCGCAAACTTTTGCTTGCGAGTGTAGTTATTAACTGTGTAGGGCATAACCGTAATCATATTATTTTTGATTATGATTACGATTATGTCTTACTCTGCTTAATAAAAATCATTTTTACATATTTTGATTTTTCAGTATGTGTCACTTCTGCGACCTCCTGTAGTCGATGGCGTAGTCCTGACATCAGAAAACATCAATAAAAAAGAGTGGAAGCAGGTAAAAAGTTAAATAAAAAATAATAATTGTTTTTTAAAACTTAAATTTTAGGTTTTTGATGTCCTCTGGTCTGATCCGCAGAGGAGCGAAGGTTGCGTCCCAAACTCGCTGAGAGGTGCTGGAACTTATTTCGGACCTGATGTCACCAAAGATTTTTTAAAAAAGCATAATTTACTATATCTAATACGTTCACATGAATGTAAACCTGAAGGATATGAAATAGTACATAGTGATATGGTAAAATTTTTATTTTTAATTTTGTTTTTCTAATTAAAAAAATAGGTTGTTACAATATTCTCTGCTTCCAATTATTATGAGACTGGTTCGAATAAAGGAGCTTATTTAAAACTAGTCGGGCCTGAGCTGAAAAGGCATTTTGTTCAGTTTACGGCTGGTCCGAAAGCAGGAAGCGCTGGAGCGTTGACGTTCCGCCAGCGAGTCGGCCTCATCGAGTCATCCGCCATAAGAGAGCTCGTATCGAAAGTTCATAGCTCAAAAAGCAAACTTTTGCCAGAATTCGCGGCTGCTGATCCCGAAGCGACAGGTCTAGTCAGCGTCTCCGATTGGTGTATCATACTCGAGAAGATCACCGGACTTTCTATTCCTTGGAGGATGCTCAGGACGAAACTGGCGACTTTAGATTCTGCTTCGGGAATGGTGCAATATATGACGACATTCCAAGAAAATATTACTAAAAGAGAGGTTAGTTCTTGCTATTGCCCAATGGCATTTTGAAGACTTTTAGGTTATATAACTGTGCAATAGAAACCAAAAAAGAGTGTCTTTAGGAAAATGCAGCTGTATCATTCTTTAAAATGGAGTTCTTTTTTTCTAGACTGACACTACAGTGGTTGAAACTCTATATAAAAATAAGTCGAGCTTAGAAGCAATATTTAGAATCATCGACAAAGATAATTCAGGTAAAAAAAATTATTGTACGTAAGTAATGCTGATGTATTTGCAGGATATATTTCGGTGGAAGAGTTCAAAGATGCTTGCCAGCTCATCGGCGAGCATTTAGACCAATCGACAGAAACCGCTGTCGATATTTTAAAAAGTATGGATATGAACAAAGACGGTCTTGTCGACCTCAACGAATTCCTCGAAACGTTTCGCCTTGTCGAAAGCCAGCTTTCGGTTGATATCGACACTGACGAGGAAGATTAAAAACTTCTTCAATTCCTCCTTTTCAACATATCTTTGGCCAACTGGAAAATAATTGCGCTTCAAATGGTTGTCCCACTTCTGATCTCAGTGCAACGCCAAGTTTTGCACATTTTCAGATAGAATTTAAAAATAGACTTTTTTTTTCGCCTATAGGAAAAACTGCTTGCTTTCTATTCCTCCAGCAAGACTTCTTTTTTCTCTTAAGGCAAGTTCGATTTAAATCCGCTAGATGTCACTAGTAGGTCCATTTAAAATCGTCCCACCATAGGAACTAGTCTTTTTGATGGATTTTTGCGTCTGCCGTTATGATGTTCAAAATTTGTCTGGTTATCGGCAGAATAATAGATTTGTTCCAACCGAAGTTTGAAACTCCTCGAGCACGCGCAGAAGGATTTGAACATCAAAGACGTCCGAAGACTTCAGATTGGACCAATTGAACGACGTCAACTTTGACTTTCAAATCCTTTTGCGCATGCTCGAGGAGTTTCAACGGTTGGAACAAAAATTTGCTGACATCCTGGCGAATTTTGAACCTCGTCAAATATTTTGCCATATTTCAAGGGACCATGACGGTTTGTTATCTATTTAAAATTTTTTTAAAATTTTACTTTTCCCCGACCAAAAAAAACCTTCATATTCAGCTATGAATGGCGATAAACTCCTTATTTCCCTAATTAATAAATATGAAATAGCAAAAATATGAGTTAAAAATGCTCAATTATATTAATTTTAATATTTTTATTACCAGTGATTTTTTTTAAATAGATAGATTTAATTTTTGTTATTGAAATGTAGGTATCAAAAGAGCTTTATTGTTTTAAATTTTTGAAATGTTTAAAAATAATATATAAAATATACAATTTCATGTTGATGTTTTATGCTTAATAATATCGAATAAGTTTTAATATAATTTTATTCAATGTGATTAAAAGAAAAGGAGTATCAATAACCACAGTAAAAGTGGTACTTTTATGAAAGTCTTTTTTTTTTTTCCTTCCTTCCGTTTGTAGTTGAATGATAGCTTATTTTATTGATCATAATAAAATGCTACGGACGGCCGGCACCACAGACAAAGTTAAGATTTGACCCTCCGGGGTCTGGAAGACCCTTCCCCAAAAACCCGACTTGGAGGGTAAAACAATAACTTCTTTAAGGAAGTTAAAAAATTCTGAATTGCGTCGATCACGATCTCCGAGGGTCAAAAACTCGCGCCCGGCAGGTGCTCCAGATAAAAACAAATCGATTTCTATCTCGTTGAAATAGGCAGACTTTTTTTTCTTTTCTTCATCTTTACTTACAGAACTGAAGGGGTTAAAAAAATATCGAAAGTTTTTTTTTTTTTGGTAGGTCAGGGTGTGCATGATTTAACTTCAACTTTTTTCTTGCTTCCCCTTGTCGAACAACTTTCACAAAATTTAAGCGATAGAAAATAAACTTTTGAAACAATAAAAATTTAGTATAAAGGTAGAAAAGCTTAAAGTTTTGAAATAGTCAATCGTTATGCCTGAATAGCAACAAATCACACTCACAAAAAAAGTACTGGTTTGAAGAGCTTCCAACGAAAACGTCCTTTAAGAGAAGTAACAATATAGGAGGGGGAAGTATAACGGAGGGGACGTAAAAAAGGGGAAGTATATAGGAGGGGAAGTATAACGGAGGGGGAGGGACGTAAAACGGAGCGGGAAGTATATAGGAGGGGAAGTATAAAGAGGGGGAAGTATAACGAGGGGAAGTATAATGGAACGAAAGTATAACGAAGGGAGGGAAAGTAAAAAGGAGGGGAAGAATAAGGAAGGGGGAAGTGTTTATTTTTTTTTCGAAAATATAAATTTTCCTAGTTTTTTTTTTTTCAAAAAATTTTCCGGGTTTTCCTTTCCTTTTTTTTCGAAAATTGTTTTTTTTTTCGAAAAACTTTCTAGTTTTCTTCCAGAAATTTTCCGGGTGGGTTTTCCTATTTTTTTTCGACTTTTTTTTGAAGTTGAAAGGTAGAAAAAGTTAAAGAAGGTTTACCATGAAGTTTGAAGAGCTTCAAACGAAAACGTCCGTTAAGAGAAGTAATAAATATAGGAGGGGGAAGTATAACGGATGAGGTTGTATAACAAGGGGGAAGTATAACGGAGGGGTCGTAAAACGGAGGGGAAAGTATAACAGAGGGGGAAGTATAATGGAACGAAAGTATAACGAAGGGAGGAAAGTAAAAAGAAAGGGAAGAATAAGGAAGGGGGAAGTTTTTATTTTTTTTTCGAAAAATTTTCCGGGTTTTCCTTTCTTTTTTGTCGAAAATTTTTCATTTTTTTCGAAAAATTTTCTAGTTTTCTTCCAGAAATTTTCCGGGTGGGTTTCCTTTTTTTTCGACTTTTTTTTTGAAGTTGAAAGGTAGAAAAAGTTAAAAAAGGTTTACCATGAAGTTTGAAGAGCTTCCAACGAAAACGTCCTTAAAGAGAAGTAAAAATATAGGAGGGGAAGTATAACGGAGGAGGTAGTATAACAGAGGGGGAAGTATAACGGAGGGACGTAAAACGGAGGGGGAAGTATATAGGAGGGGTCGTAAACGGAGGGGAAAGTATAACAGAGGGAAGTATAATGGAACGAAAGTATAACGAAGGGAGGGAAAGTAAAAGAAAGGGAAGAATAAGGAAGGGGGAAGTTTTTATTTTTTTTTCGAAAAATTTTCCGAGTTTTCCTTTCTTTTTTGTCGAAAATTTTTCTTTTTTTTTCGAAAATTTTCTAGTTTTCTTCCAGAAATTTTCCGGGTGGGTTTTCCTTTTTTTTCGACTTTTTTTTTTGAAGTTGAAAGGTAGAAAAAGTTAAAGAAGGTTTACCATGAAGTTTGAAGAGCTTCCAACGAAAACGTCCTTAAAGAGAAGTAAAAAATATAGGAGGGGGAAGTATAACGGAGGAGTATAACAGAGGGGGAAGTATAACGGAGGGGACGTAAAACGGAGGGGAAGTATATAGGAGGGGAAGTATAACAGAGGGGAAGTATAACGGAGGGGGAAGTATAATGGAACGAAAGTATAACGAAGGGAGGGAAAGTAAAAAGGAGGAGAAGAATAAGGAAGGGGGAAGTTTTTATTTTTTTTTTCGAAAAATTTTCCGGGTTTTCCTTCCTTTCCTTTTTTCGAAAATTTTTAATTTTTTTTTTTGAAAAATTTTTTAGTTTTCTTCCCGAAATTTTCCGGGTGGGTTTTCCTTTTTTTTCGACTTTTTTTTTTGAAGTTGAAAGGTAGAAAAAGTTAAAAAAGGTTTACCATGAAGTTTGAAGAGCTTCCAACGAAAACGTCCTTAAAGAGAAGTAAAAAATATAGGAGGGGGAAGTATAACGGAGGAGGTAGTATAACAGAGGGGGAAGTATAACGGAGGGGTCGTAAACGGAGGGGGAAGTATAACGGAGGGGGAAGTATAATGGAACGAAAGTATAACGAAGGGAGGGAAAGTAAAAAGGAGGAGAAGAATAAGGAAGGGGGAAGTTTTTATTTTTTTTTTCGAAAAATTTTCCGGGTTTTCCCTTCCTTTCCTTTTTTCGAAAATTTTTAATTTTTTTTTTTTTGAAAATTTTTTAGTTTTCTTCCCGAAATTTCCCGGGTGGGTTTTCCTTTTTTTTTCGACTTTTTTTTTGAAGTTGAAAGGTAGAAAAAGTTAAAGAAGGTTTACCATGAAGTTTGAAGAGCTTCCAACGAAAACGTCCTCAAAGAGAAGTAAAAAATATAGGAGGGGGACGTATAACGGAGGTAAAAGTATAACGAATGGGGAAGTATAAGGGAGGGGAAGTGTAACGGAGGGGAGTATAATGGAGGGGGAAGTTTTTTTTTGTTCCAAGTTTATTTTAAAAGGAAGATCCTGTGAAAGATTTGGTGAAAATCGGATTTTCTGAAAAACATACGGCCGACACCACAGAGAACTTCAGTTTTTCTTCTCTACGGGGGTCTGGAGGGTGTCACAATAACTTCCCTTTGAGAAAATGATAAAACTCGTTTCCATCGGAGGCGAAACAAATCGCAAGCCACGCCCGTTTGTTGTTTTTCCGCGCATTAGAATTCCAAAACGATTAACATAGCTAATAGCCTCTAAAAGGAGGAGGTATTAATTAAAATAGGAAACCTTCCAGTTAAGACTGACAGCTTTCATAGGAGCGTAGAGCAGGTGAGTTTCTAAAAAAAAAGGAAGACGAAATAGAAGAAATTGCGGTAATTTAAAAGAAAACAAGACATCACTCTCTTGTCAAAATGAAACGCCCAACCGTTGATTTTCGGTAGCGAAACATTAATTTCCTCTTCCATCTTTTTAAAATAATTTTGAACATCCCAAAAGCGAAACTAAAGCGGGCTTTCTAAGTAAAAGACCTCCTGCTTAGTGCCTTATTGTGAGTGGTGAAGAAAAAAAGAAGGGAAGAAAAGGATAAGAGCTGAGCAATGTTGGGCTCCTTTACATGATAGAAGTTTTGTTAAGGATGAAAAAAAAAGTTTTGACACTCTTAAATTAGTGGACTATTGTTCGCCGTTGGTAAGAGTGAGCAAAGCAAGAAAAGACTCACATTTTCTATTTTCTTTTATATTTACCGATTTTTTAAGCAGATCAGATAGAAAAAAAATTTGAAGCCAATCTGAGATTTCAGCCATCAGGGAACAACAGGTATAGATTTTAATTTTTTACATATTTTTACAAGTCGAAAACGGGATTTTTCATAGTAAAATTCAAATTCCAAAATGTAAATGATATCCAAAACCTTTGAAATTTAAATATACGATGTGATTACGTACAGAATCAAATCTATGGCACGCAGCTGTTTTAAATTTTCTTTTACTCCTTCATAAGAGCGCGGGCATTGTAGGAAATTTAATTCTCTCAAATTTGTACTTAATTTTTTTTTTCTAGGATGCACCATTTTCGGAAAATAATTTTTTTTTTAAATAAATTTATCTTGAAAACAGTGCGTCCTAGAGAAAACATGAATAGAACAAAATTAAAGAGAATTAAATTTCCAACAGATTTTATTTAGTGCATTTTTTCAATATCTGTAACGGTTTACGATTTACAAGCCTTTAAAAATTAACCGTCTTAACGGTTATACTTCAATAACCTTCTTACACGGAGAAGGTCAACTTTTGATGGACTTTAACGCCTAAATGTTCAAAATTTTGAAAAAATGAACTACTTGGTGTACAAATTGAAACTCGGCTAAAATCTACAAAATTCAAATTTACCCTGTGGCTGAGTTTCATTTTGTACACCTAAAACGTATATGAGCAAATGAAATGAAAATGAAGGCAATGAAATTCGAGCCTTACGCGGAGGGTAAGAGCATGAGAATGAACGTGTTGCCTCGAGGCAAAGTTTAAAGTTCGTTTGATAGATGGGAGGAAAAAAAAGGACACGAAATTCAACCTGGGGGGACAATCTTTAGTCATAGAATCAGCACTACCTCTATTACACAAGAATCTCGTGTGCTTGCGTGCTCCCAGCCAATTTCTATATAACGGAGTCCTCTGATACGAAAGCGTGGGAGAAAAAAAAAGGCGAAAAATAACCACTGCTTTGACACACCGCACACGACGCGGCGTTTCGCCTAAAATGTTGAACGAAATACCGCAGTTTGAAACTCTTGGAGCATGCGCAGAAGGATTTGAACGTCATATTTGACATTCAAATCGTTTGTCCGTCAAAACTGCAGATCCTTCTGCGCATACTCAAGGAGTTTCAAATTGCGGTTGGAACAAAGCTAATAAGACGTATCAGTGTTGCCATGGTCGTAACGAGAATGTTTCATTTGTCGACGTCGCACATTATCAAACGTTCAGGGGTACCTACATAAATTCCTATTATTTTGACTCAATTATTATCTATTTCAAGTTTTTAAACGTTTTAGGATTCCTTTGTCATTTTAAAAAAAAAGAGATAATCTCTAGGTTGGTTTTTTAATAGAGCAGTCCTCCGACCTTCCAAGTCCCAAAAAAAATATCGCATCTTGAAAATTGCCCCTAAGCAGAGAAAAAAAGAAAACGGAACAAAGCTGTCTTTTACGACGGAGGAGGTCTGCAAGATAATGACGGGTTGACCGAAAAAATCTTCTTGTAGACAGCTATTCATTAGGCTTACACTGTTGGTTTTGATCTTTTGTTCAAATATGAATCTCGAAAAGACTAATTTTTTACCTTCTTTTTCCTCCTTGTCATTTTTGTCCGAAATCTAAAAGGTCTCTTTTGATTCGCAATCTCTCCTTTTCATTCGCCGCACGACATCATTGTCTCCAAGCCTTTTAAAAAAAGTGTTTTACATTATGTTTTGTTCCGTCGAGACCATTTTTAGGGTTTTAGAGGAAAAAGTTTGAATAGAACACAAAGAAGTCACGAACCTGATGGATTTAAAAGGGACTAATTGGTAGCCGATGTCCTTCATGTCATACCATTGCGCCATAAGCGGACTGCAGTCAGTAGGTGTCTTGAAGTATTCGATAATGAAGTCATGCTCAAAGTGGGTTCGTCGAGGTGTTTGTAAATCAAACTGAAAGCGTCGGTCTCGCCCACCGGAGCCCAATAATCACCGATTACAAATGCTCATAGTCTGCATGATTTTTTTTCCAAACAGGTAGGATAAAAAACGGCATCGTGAAGACTCAAGAGTAGCTTTTATCTCGTTCTGATTTCATCGGAGATTAATATATCTCATGACAGGTGCCTGGGCAATGGATCCCATATGGAACCCAGGGCCCGGAGCGAGCGGGACCGGTGGAGACAATTACAGGCCGCCCAGGACCCACAAATCAAACACGGGCATCTTTCACAAAAATCGATCTTGATAGAGAGGTGTGAAGGAGATCTTGAACATAAGGAAAGGTGCTTATTTACGACTTTTTTTAAAAAACCGATTCACGACGCTCTTACGCTATTCTATGACGTTTATTGATGGTTTACCGGTTTCAAACGAGGCGAAAAGGTCGCCTTTCAACGATTTTTTAAGTAAGCGAATTTCATACTAACCAACAACAAAATTTATTACAAAAAGGGCAGTGTTGGGCGTAATCGTAATCGCAATTACGATTACGATTGTAATCGCAAGTTTCTTAATCACGATTACGATTACAATCGTATTCGTATTTTTTTCTGCGATTACAATCGTAATTGTATTTTTTTCTGCGATTACCATTATGGTCGTATTTTTTTCTGCGGTTAAAATCGTAATCGTATTTTTTTCTGCGATTACAATCGTAAATGTATTTTTTTCTGCGATTACGGTCGTAATTGCTGAAAAAAAAATGATTACGACAGAAGATTATAATCGTAATCGTAATTAAGAAACTTGCGATTACAATCGTAATTGCGATCAGGGTCCCACATTGAAATTCAACCAATTGTTAGACAGAGAAGGAAGATTCCTAAAACTACTTTCCTATATTTCATCACTAAAATCATAGGAAATTTTTTTCCAAAAGATCGATCTCCTTATTTTGGGAATGTCTGGGCGGTTTTTCCTAAAAAGTTTTCCTTCGGAAATGGAAAACTTACTTTTCGACTAAAACATTTTTTACAAAAAAAAACCACTAGCCATTTTGTAGGTTTTGAAGAGCTTTTTTCAAAAATATGTTGTATAAGAAAATCCGATGTATAGTTTCGTCGTAATCCTTTTACTAAGATTGGAGGAAAAATGCCCGCGCGCTTATGAAGGAGTAAAAGAAAATTTATTAGGTGTGCAAAATGAAACTCAGCCACAGGGTAATTTGAATTTTGTAGATTTTAGCCGAGTTTCATTTTGTACACCCAGTAGTTCATTTTTTTCAAAATTTTGAACATTTTAGGCGTTAAAGTCCATCAAAAGTTGACCTTCTCCGTGTAAGAAGGTGATTGAAGTATAACCATTAAGAAGGTTAATTTTTAAAGGCTTGTAAATCGTAAACCGTTACAGATATTGAAAAAATGCACTAAATAAAATCTGTTGGAAATTCAATTCTTTTTAAGTTTTATTCTATTCATTTTTTCTCTAGACGCACTGTTTTCAAGATAAATTTATTTAAAAAAAAAATTGATTTTCCGAAAATGGTGCATCCTAGAAAAAAATAATTAAGTACAAATTTATAGAAAATTAAATTTCCTACAATTTTTATTTATTAGGTGTACAAAATGAAACTCAGCCACAGGGTAAATTTGAATTTTGTAGATTTTAGCCGAGTTTCATTTTGTAAACCTAATAGTTTGATTTTAGGCAAATCTGAAATTTTGAAAAAAAAGCGGGAACTAAAAATACACGCATGCGCGATCTGCTATCGTAAACTCACATGTACCGAAAAATAGATGTAAAATATTATTAGGCTCTGAAGTTTAGCCTTCTTCCATCATGGAAATCACTTCGTTTGAAAATAGAAAATGTGGCTATTGTAGAGCGGAACGTTTGATTAGGTTGACACCTGCCGAGAACCTGCACACTTCTTTCTCGATTCTTTCTAATGAGAGGCTTATCTCGAATCGGCTCATTTGTTAGAAGAATAAGAGGAACGTTTAGGGATCTTTTTAGTCTATTTACTATTTGTTGGCCTTTTCGTTTATTGAATCCAATTAGGGCGATTATCATTCATCACTTTCTAAAAGCTGCCATGTAATTCGAAATAAAATCGAGAATTTCTCCATAAAAATATTTTTTTAAATGAATTCATGAGGGAAAAAAATCTTTCAACACATATGCTGAACCTTTATAAAAGTTAGTTTTAATTAGGCGGATTTTGAGGTTGTGAACAGCTTTTTGCCGCTGGGTGTGAAACATGTAAGCTGTCTAATAACAAAAGACTTATAAATATTTTACTTTGAAAGAGAAATGCTTCTGTGCCTGGGTTTCACATATCAAAACCCCTTCTAACATTCAAATCACGCAAAGGGATGGACATCTCGTGCCATGAAATTCTTTCGGAAAGGGGCGCACGTACCTGAGTCACTTTTTTCTCTCTTTCATCCCGGTTGTTTATGGTTTTCGATTCTAAAAAGTAGCAGCTGCCGTCCCGAAGGTCCCTTTTGACGCGGACGTGTGAAATGTACTGTTTTTCATCGAGTTTTGAGGTCGATAAACGGGCCGATTGTGTGCAAATTCCCTTCTTAATTTATTACCGTTCCGAAATCTTGATGTGTCCGACAAGTACTCGTTAACTGAACGGTGCTCCAATTAAAGATCGCATTTAATATCACTCAACGCACATTCGGAATCAATGAAAGGCGATTGACGACAAGAAAGCACTTTTAGCTGACGATTAAGCTATGTTCAGCTGACGATTAAGGGACTGATTAGCAGCCAATCAAGATTTAGCGACTGTTTAGCTGACGATTAAGCTATGTTCAGCTGACGATTAAGCGACAGATTAGCAGCCAATCAAGATTTGGCGACTGCTTAGCTAACAATTAAGCTATGTTCAGCTGACGATTAAGCTATGTTCAGCTGACGATTAAGCTATGTTCAGCTGACGATTAAGCTATGTTCAGCTGAAGATTAAGCTATGTTCAGCTGAAGATTAAGCTATGTTCAGCTGACGATTAAGCACAGATTTGCAGCCAATCAAGATTTGGCGACTGCTTAGCTAACAATTAAGCTATGTTCAGCTGACGCATTAAGCTATGTCCAGCTCACGATTAAGCGACTGATTGGCAGCCAATAAAGATTTAGCTACTGTTTAGCTGACGATTAAGCTATGTTCAGCTGACGATTAAGCGACAGATTAGCAGCCAATCAAGATTTAGCGACTGCTTAGATAACGATTAAGCTATGTCCAGCTCACGATTAAGCGACTGATTGGTAGCCAATAAAGATTTAGCTACTGTTTAGCTGACGATTAAGCTATGTTCAGCTGACGATTAAGCGACAGATTAGCAGCCAATCAAGATTTAGCGACTGCTTAGATAACGATTAAGCTATGTCCAGCTCACGATTAAGCGACTGATTGGTAGCCAATAAAGATTTAGCTACTGTTTAGCTGACGATTAAGCTATGTTCAGCTGACGATTAAGCGACAGATTAGCAGCCAATCAAGATTTAGCGACTGCTTAGATAACGATTAAGCTATGTCCAGCTCACGATTAAGCGACTGATTGGCAGCCAATAAAGATTAGCGACTGTTTAGCTAACGATTAAGCTATGTTCAGCTGACGATTAAGGGACTGATTAGCAGCCAATCAAGCTTTAGCGACTGCTTAGCTGACGATGAAGCTATGTTCAGCTGAAACGGTTTTCCTCTTGGCGTGTTCTTCCACTTCTTCAGTTGCTCAATGCTACCATAAAAAGCACCCATCGACTTGACATTACACACCTGTTGACAAGCATTGAGACGCCGCCAAGGGGAGCTTTGAAAACGGGTGCACGGGCGCTTCATCTCGACTCTTTCTCTACAGTATCTGAGAGTGGGGAAGGTAATATAATTTGGCTGCTGAATTTTGCCAAATGCGTTGTTTTCTGTGGCGCCAGCGAAGCTTCTGGGCAAACTTTCTTAAATTAAACTTTTTAAAAAGATTTCCCGCCCACCTGTTTATTCCTTGAGGGGTTTTAGATTGAAGTAGCGATCTGGTCATTAAGGTGAAAGATTGGGGAGGCGCTAGTTGTGGGCGTCTTCACACATTTCAAGTATTAAAACGATGTTTTTTTCTTCTTTTTCCTCCTCGCATCTGCCTGTCGGCCTTTTGATGTTTCTTTTAAATATAAATCGTTTTTTAAATAGGTTTTAATTAGTTATCTTCATAGCACCCTTAAAATCGTTTGTATTTGATGTAATGAGAGCATTAATCAAATTGTTAAGAAACACCTTTGATGGGATCGACTTCAACTTTTCGGTCATCTTCAGGACATCTGCGCGCTATCGAATTAAAAAGAAGAAAATTTTTTTTTTTTACCTGAGGATGTCGCGAGTGTTTTTCAAGGCTCTAGGATTTAATTGAAACTATAGACATGAAGCCAAGGGCGATTTTAATACCTCTCCCACCGCCACCTTTAATTACACTTTTAGCTAATTATGAACGACTGCCCTTGTGCTTAGCTATCAATCAGTTGACAATGGAAACAAACGTGGATATTATGGCTTCCATATTAATCGACCCTCAAATTAAACTCTTTATAAGGAAAATTCCATTCTACACGTACATCCATTTTAAAAATTACCAAAATGTTTGAATTTGTAGTTATTTTATAAATCGTCGCGTTAGTTCTAACACCGGCTATCTCATTTTTTATCAACTTTGAGTTTGGCATTGTTTCTGATGGTAAATTTTGTGAAGAATCCAATTCTGTTGGTAGTTCAACCCAATTACCAACAGAAAACGCGTGGTTCACGATTTAAACTCTTTTATAATTTAAATTTATATTAAACTTTTATAATTTAAAACAAATTAAACTCTGTTATAAGGAAAATTCCATTCTACATCCATTTTAAAAATTACCAAAATGTTTGAATTTGTACTTATTTTTTAAATCGTCGCGTTAGTTCTAACACCTGCTATCTCATTTTTTATCAATTTTGAGTTTGGCATTGTTTCTAATGGTAAATTTTGTGGAGAATCGTATTCTGTTGGTAGTTTAACCCTATTACCAACAGAAAACGAGTAGTTCACGATTTAGCCAACAGTTGATGCATTGATTCCAATGAGAATTACTCCGTATTTTTGCTCTCCTGAAACATAGGAAAAATGAGATATTCGGTGTTGGAACTAGGGTTATTGCGATACTTTCGATATATCGGAATATCGATATTTTCCTTCCGATATTTGCGATATTTGAACCGATATTTTATCCGATACGATATTCCTTACCGATATATCGCGATATTTTTACGATATGAATCCGAAAGAAAAATGGGGCAGCACACGGATAACTGTTAACATCCGATGGGATATATCGCGATATATCACGATATTTCGGAATTATCGCGATATTCTCCTTCCGATATTTGCGATATTTTCCTTCCGATATATCGGTTCATCCGATATTTTCCTTCCGATATACCGGTTCATCCGATATTTTCCTTCCGATATATCGGTTCATCCGATATTTTCCTTTCGATATATCGGTTCATTCGATATTTTCCTTCCGATATATCGGTTTATATAAAATATCGGAAGGAAGGCCATATCAAATCAACCCTAGTTGGAACTAACGCGACGAAATGTAAATAGAATTTCAGTTACATATAACAAAATGTTATACTCTTAAAATTTGGTTTATGGAAAAAAATTTATTTTTTATTTGTACAGTAGACCCTCGTTTATCCGTACTAATTGGTTCTCGAGCAAGCGCGGATAACGCGAAAAACGGATAATCGAGGTTCTTTTTTATTGAGAGAGAGTTTAATCATTTTATTGGCAACGAAAATGCTGTAACTATAAAGTTTCGTTGTCATTTTATGGTTTTAAACGTTAAATATAGACATGTTGAATATGTCCTTCGAAAAACCGAGAAAGACTAAAAAAAATTCATAGAAACTGGCAATAAAAATCATTTTTGAAACAACTTTTCGGAGAATTGAGATAACGAAAAGAGGGTGAGAACAATAAGCTAAATGACCTTCCTAGAATATCGAACATAAAAAAATAGCAACGTTTCATTTTTTTTAACTCCCTCGTTGAAGGAGATAATCTGAAAAAAAAAGCACGGATAAATCGACCGGTTAAACGAGGGACGGATAAACGAGTGTCTACTGCACCTCATTTTCAATCAACTTTCACCCAATCTTCAATTTTTAAGCAATTTTAATAAATGTTTAGCAAATTTTTAATAAATTTTCAAAAACAATTTCACCAATTTTAATTATTAAATTTTTAATAAACATTCAGTAATGTATTAGGTGTACAAAATGAAACTCGGCCACAGGTAAATTTGAATTTTGTAGATTTTAGCCGAGTTTCATTTACACCTAGTAGTTCATTTTTTCAAAATTTTGAACATTTTAGGCGTTAAAGTCCATCAAAAGTTGACCTTCTTCGTGTAAGAAGGTTATTGAGGTATAACCATTAAGAAGGTTAATTTTTAAAGGCTTGTAAATCGTAAACCGTTACAGATATTGAAAAAATGCACTAAATAAATTCAGTTAGAAATTTAATTCCCTTTAATTTTTATTCTATTCATTTTTTCTCTAGGACGCACTGTTTTCAAGATAAATCTATTTCAAAAAAAAATTATTTTCCGAAAATGGTGCATCCTAGAAAAAATAATTAAGTACAAATTTATAGAAAATTAAATTTCCTACAATTTTTATTTATTAGGTGTACAAAATGAAAATCAGCCAGAGGGTAAATTTAAATTTTGTAGATTTTAGCCGAGTTTCATTTTGTACACCTAATAATAAAAAAAATTTTAGTAGGGAGAAATATGATATTTCCACCCTTTGCGAGAGGGGCATCCCTTGGGCAGAAAGCCCATTATATCTATCTTGATGCTTAAAAAAATTTTTTGGAAAAAAAGAAAAGAGTAAAAACTGCAAATTTTTCAAAAAGAAACTTGGCAATTAACTCGAAAAACATAGTCGCGTCTAAATAAAAGGCTTGTTCAGTCGAAAGTCGACGAATAAAATGTCGAAAACCACGGGGCGCAGTTCGACCACCAATAAAACGCCCGAAGAAACAATTTTTATGATTTACAACCAAACGGTGTCTCTCTAAATGGTCTCAGGTGCCCTCATAATGTAGGTCGCTTCCGATATTTTTGCATAACCCCCTCTTTTTTTTTTTTCTTTTTCTCCCATCTTGTTAATTGAGCGAGATAACAATCCTTTTGTCGCATGAATATGCGAAGATTCCCTCGTTATATTTCCTCTCAAGTATATTTTTTTATATATTTAAAAAGTTATGAATTATTCATTTTAAAGATTGCAAATATCATTAAAAGATATCTTTATTTTGACCCTGGTGAAATTAACGACTGTATTATGTTCCTATTGTTTGTATGTGGATATAAATTACCCCTTTTTCTTTACAGTAATAAAGAAAACGCGTTTAACATGTTTATATCTGAGGAATGTTATAATTTTTTTTTTTTTTTTTTTCGTGTGGTTTGGCTACTCGAATTTACACCGGTGGGTCTGAAGGGGCCGAAATGAGCGCTACTGTGCTACACCGGTAATACGATACTATCGGTTTTTATGATCTTCGAGATTCACCGTTGGGAAGTGTGCGGCTGGAATGCATGTTTTTGTCGTTTAAACGTCTCGTCTCGTTTTCCACACATCGATGGGAGTTCGATAGACCAAAATATTTTTAAGGGGGAAGAAAAAAAATCTTTGTGACTTTTAAAATATCACATATCACAGATTGAGTGGAAGACATCAATAAGCGTCGACGAGGCCTGAATACAAATTTACTCTGCGGGATAACGTAATCTCGATTATTACCTATATGAAGGTGTGAGAACGTTTTCCTTTTCTGATTTATCGCTCTCGTTTAAGCTCTGATAAAAGCTCAGATTTTTTGAACGTGTAAAAAGAAGTAGCGTTAATAAGGAATCAGCGTTAATTCGCCATGACTCGTTTTCTGTCGGCTTCCGTCCCGAAGAAGAAAGACTGGACCTCCCGTCGAGTTAATATGCATGAAGAATGGAAAAGGAAACCCATTATTAAAATAAAAAAAGAAGAGAGAGAAGAAAAAAAAATCGATTTTTTTTCGTATTTGATCAAGAACGAAAGTGACAGGTAAGGATGGAATTCCAAAAGGTCAAAAAAGGGCCCATTTTTACATAAAATTCAGAAGACCTATTTAAAAAAATCTCCGGGTACACTTCCTCTTGTATGAGAGACAAACATATGAGAAAGCTTATGACGGAGAAACTGGCTGGAAGATGCGGACAATGAAAAGACGATAGAGTGGTTAAAACATAAAGAAGTACTAGTTTGAAGAGCTTCCAACGAAAACTTCCTTAAAGAGGAGGAACAATGTAGGAGGGGGAGTATTAAGGAGGGGGAAGTATAAAAGAGGGTAAGTTCAAGGGGGGGGGGAGTATAAACGAGGGTAAGTTTAAGGGGGGGGGGAGTATAAAAGAGGGGAAGGAAGTTCAAGGAGGGGAAGTATAAAAGAGGGTAAGTTCAAGGGGGGGGTATATAAGAGGGGAAGGAAGTTCAAGGAGGGGAAGTATAAAAGGGTAAGTTCAAGGGGGGGGGGGGGTATAAAAGAGGGTAAGTTCAAGGGGGGGGGGGTATAAAAGAGGGTAAGTTCAAGGGGGGGGTATAAAGAGGGTAAGTTCAAGGGGGGGGAGTATAACAGAGGGGAAGTTCAAGGAGGTGGAAGTATAAAAGAGGGGAAGTTCCAGGAGGAGGAAGTATAAAGAGGGTTAGTTCAAGGGGGGAGGGGGTATAAAAGAGGGTAAGTTCAAGGGGGGGGGTATAAAAGGGTAAGTTCAAGGGGGGGGGGAGTATAAAAGAGGGTAAGTTCAAGGAGGAGGAAGTGTAAAAGAGGTAAGTTCAAGGAGGTGGAAGTGTAAAGAGGGTAAGTTCAGGGGGGAGTATAAAAGAGGGTAAGTTCAAGGGGGGGGGGAGTGTAACAGAGGGGAAGTTCAAGGAGGGTGAAGTTCGGGCTTTCTGCCCTAGGGATGCCCCTCTCGCAAAGGGAAGTATCAAATTTCCCTCAACTAAAAAATACAATTTTTTTTCGCACAAAAATATAAGGAGTATTTGGTGATGGTAAAAATCGGACCAACGCACAGTGATCCGAAATTTTTAACGATACTTTAACGATACCCCCCCCCCCTTTATTATACTTCCCCTCCTATATACTTCCCCCTCCTTTTTACTTCCCCCCCCATATTGTTCCTTCTCTTAAAAGAAGTTCCTGTCGGCGCCAGCTCCAGACTAGTAGTTTTTATTTTGCAGTTTATCTGTGAGGAGTCCCAAAAAATAGACAAAGATCCCGGGTTGTTTTAGCTCATTTTCGAAGAAAAAAAAATGTTTGACAATGTAATTTTTTGAACTTTTTAAATATGAATTTTTGTTGAATACTAAGAAGCATGTAGTTGCTGACTAAATTAAATATTGCAGAATGATTAGAAGGGTGGTGTTGAAGAAGACAAACGTAATGGAGGATTGGGTTGCCTGGAACGTGTTATTAAGTTTAGGTAATAACTCGACTCTGTCATCATCCTGTTAGCACGAATGTCCGACTGTTACATTTCTGGCTATCCCCCTTCCCGATGATGAATTAAAAGAGTTTTTAAATACATTACACGGAAACCGCTTAAAACGCTTCTAATTGCCGCCATATGCTTTCTCTCTTTCTCCCAATCGGACATCTGTGCGAACATAAAACATATCGGCCGTTTCGATAATCATACGTTATGGAATACATGAAAAACTCAACGATGTTATTTGAATATACGACGAAAGACTGTTGTCTACACATCTTTAGAAAAGGGGTAGGTAAACTCGTCTATTAGAGCCTTTTTATCCAACTTCCTTTATCATCAAAAGGTGCATCTTCAACCACTTTTTCTTCAAATGAAAAAGAAAATACTAAAAAGAAGACAATGATGAATAGAAGGTATAGAGGAGAACGGAGTCGGGAATAATCGTGATAGTTACGATTACAATAATAACCGTAATCATATTATCTTTGATTATCGTTACGATTACGGATATGATTAAGTTTACGATAATTTTTTTACATATTTCCAGATAATCGTACGATCACAATTATAACCGTAATCATATTATCTTTGATTATCGTTACGATTACGGATATGATTAAGTTTACGATTATTTTATTTACAAATTTCCAGATAATCGTACGATCACAATTATAACCGTAATCATATTATCTTTGATTATCGTTACGATTACGGATATGATTATGTTTACCATTATTTTCAACTTTCCAGATAATCGTATTTTTTGTGTGATTTTTCAAAAAATTATATTTTTTTACGATTTATTGAAAGATTTTTACCTCGGTACAAAATGATTCAGATGCTAGTTTTTGCCTATTGCCTTTTTTGACTGCTGTACGGCGCCACAGACAATTTTACGATTGATGAAAATCGATAGCCACTCATCGGAACACCCAAAAAACTGTCTTTTGAGCAAAATATCAATTGTCGGCAATATCATGAAGTATGCAAAAAGGAGGAATTTAGGTAGTATTAGCACTTGGAAAATGGAGTTAATGTGAGAACTAACCGAAGGAATGAGGAGATAAACGTACCTTATGCAAGCAATCAGGCTGTGGGAAGAGTACATTCGTCTAAATATTTTTAACCCCCGGCTCATTGTTCTCCATGTATCTTTATCTATTCAATCTGACATTTTTAGAAACTTCATTATCTTTGGGAAATGAAAACGTTTCACGTTCCGTTTGCAATCATTATTTATAAAATAAGAGCTTTCACAAAAAAAGAAGAAAAAAACCTCCGGAGGGCAATTGTTCTTGAGTTTTGACATGTCATAAGGACGGAACACGCACAATAGCTATTCATTAGCGAGGATAAGTGGTTCGGATTGATGATGGAAACGATATTCTGTGATTATTGTCAACTGGGCTCGTTAACAGGTAATTTTTAACCAATCGTCGGCCACCTTTTTGATATTAACGATCTCGAGTACCACACACACCTCAAGAGCTGATTGTAATTGATTGTAAGTTTGATTAAATTTTTTAAGGTTCTAAATGATTGTAGGGTCAAAGCGTAGTCGACTCATTTGGGACCAGAGCTATGCATTCTCATATTTTGAATTAGTAATATTCTTTAAACTATAATTTTTATGGCCATGCCAGGTACCAATCAAATCTTTTCATATCAGCTGGTCAATTTTTCCCTTTCCGACCAAATGGACGCCCTCAAACAAGTTGACTAAAGGATATTACGTTGAGGTGGGTTTATGGATAATCCAGGAAGTAGATTTCAATAAATTTTTTTTTTTTTTTTTTTTATTTCATAATCGCCTACTAGTTTCGAAAGATTTCTCTTTCCTCTTCAGGGCTATATTTCATTTTCCGTTGATGAATAAAAGGTAAAATTCGTTTTTTGTAGAGTAACACTTTTATTTTTAACATTGTCGGCGAAATCTTAGCTGTATCGAAACAGGTAAGGAAAATCGCAAAAACGTCTTTTACTGGAAACAGAAGCGTCCCCACGTGGTGCAATCTTTTGAGAATCAATTTAATCGGGATTTATGAGCTTTCTACCTTAGAGAAAATCGTATATTTTTTTTTATTTATTTATTTATTTTAATTTTAAATCTTTTATAAAGAAAATTCGTCAAAGTCGATTAATGCCAAAAAAACCCAAAATAAGGTAGAAAGCTCATAAATCCCGATTAAATTGATTCTCAAAAGATTGCACCACGTGGGGACGCTTCTGTTTCCAGTAAAAGACGTTTTTGCGATTTCCTTACCTGTTTCGATACAGCTAAGATTTCGCCGACAATGTTAAAATAAAAGTGTTACTCTACAAAAAACGAATTTTACCTTTTATTCATCAACGGAAAATGAAATATAGCCCTGAAGAGGAAAGAGAAATCTTTCGAAACTAGTAGGCGATTATGAAATAAAAAAATTTATTGAAATCTACTTCCTGGATATCCATAAACCCACCTCAACGTATAAATTATACCAGGATAAGACCCAAAAAAACTACAACTAAAGGATTTTTTAACGAAAGCTAAAGGAAACTCCTGATACTATTAACTAAACCTTATAAAAGTACTAGTTTGAAGAGCTTCCAACGAAAACTTCCTTAAAGAGAAGGAACAATATAGGAGGGGAAGTATTAAGGAGGGGAAGTTCCTGGAGGGGGAAGTATAAGGGAGGGGAAGTTTAAGGAGGCGGGAGTAGTATGGAGAGGAAGAATAATTTCAAGTAACTACATATTTAGATTTGTTTTTTTAATATCCCAATATTTTATTTTTTTTAATGCTCTGATTTTTTTCGAAAATTTTTTAAGTTTAAGTTGTTTAAGTTGGGCGTAATCGTAATCGCAATTACAATTAATCGTAATTAAGAAACTTGCGATTACAATCGTAATCGTATTTTTTTTCTGCGATTACAATCGTAAATGTATTTTTTTTCTGCGTTACCATTATAATCGTATTTTTTTCTGCGATTACAATCTCGGTCTTAATTATTAAAACCGTCATTGAAAGCAATGGTCAGGTAATCTCAGTAAAAATGTCATATACGAGTCGTAAACGCTAACGAAAATACGATTACGCCCGTAATTGCTGAAAAAAAAATGCGATTACGACAGTAATTGCAGAAAAAAATACGATTATAGTGGTAATCGCAGAAAAAAAGTACGATTACGATTTTAATCGCAGGAAAAATACGATTAATGGTAATCGCAGAAAAAAAATACATTTACGATTGTAATCGTTAAAAAAATACGATTACGGTTGTAATCGTTAAAAAATACGATTACGGTTGTAATCGTTAAAAAAAATGCGATTACAATCGTAATCGCAGAAAAATACGAAGGTAATCGTAATCGTAATTAAGAAACTTGCGATTACAATCGTAATCGGAATTAAGAAACTTGCGATTACAATCGTAATCGGAATTAAGAACTTGCGATTACAATCGAAGTCGTAATTGCGATTACGATTACGCCAACACTGCTATCAAGGTATAAATAATGGACTTTTTGCCCAGGGGATGTCCCTCTCGTAAAGGGTGGAAGTATGAAATTTCTCCCTACAAAAAAATTATCGTTTTTTGTACTCCAAAATTCGTAAAAATAAAGGAGTGTTTGGTGAATATTTGGTGAAAATAATACAAATTTCCGACATTTTTTCGAAATTCTTAAGAAAAAAAACCCTCGTTTTCAAGATAACTGAAAATAGAAGAATTTGTTCAAAATCGGATGTAAAGTTCGGCCTCTTAGTGTTTCGGAAAAAACTTGAGACAAACGGACAGACGGAACTAAAGACTCATGATCGGAAAAGGGGTTATCAATTTTTCAAGGGGCTGGTAGCCTTCTCTCCTAAAAACCAATTTCGTGGAGGGATGTGCGAATCAAGCTCCTTGTTTATGGGGTTTCTGGCGGCAAAGGGAAGTGAAACCGCCTGGAGTTTTCGACGATTACCCCATTGATTGATACAATGGCGGGTTTTGCAATCCTTTCACATACCCTCACCTGAAGGCGTATTTTCCGACGAGTTACGTTATAGCGTCTCCCGTATAATTAAAATCCGCGACAAGCATCTCCCCATACAAAGGGAGTGTGAACTCCCGAGCAAACGGCTCCCATTAGAGTACAGTTATCTTCGAAATCGATAGCATTTCTCCATAATTGTCCCGAGTACCGTTCGGCGATGAAGAAGATTTTGCGGATGCTTCCGGAAAGCCGGCGGATCGTGAAAGACCGTTTTCTTTTCCGGTACGACTTTCAAGCCTGAGAAGAACCAGCGCGATCTCACGGATCGATATCCATTTTGTTCGAAGCCATCTTTTTTCATGCGGCTCTTTCACGCTATTCAACTCTTTTTTTGCTTAAGAAGCGCTCATTTCTTCTATGTTTAAAAATCCGTAATCAAAGGGAAAGTGTAGGGATTGTAAGCTACAAAGCGTAAACTCATTGGCGGAACAGGCGGCCATTTCGAGTCTCGTTAAGAACTTCCGTTCGTATAATTATCAAACAGAAAACGTTCCGGCTCGTGTATTCTTATAAAGGAAGCCATGATCACCGAAATAAACAAGATTTTCGTTCAAAAAGAATAAGTTCGATAACTTCTTTTTTAATTTTCGGGCTGATGGATCAAGACAGATCGGTTCGGTAGCTCAAGACCGTCTGGGAACGCTTATTTAATCACTTTCCGTGGTCAACAACCTTATCAAATTCTACCTAAATCTACGAAGGCTCATTCATGAAGAAAGACCGGTAGTGGTGATCCGCATCCAGTTGACCCCCCGTCGCCCCGAACCTAATAACGTCTTCATCTCCCGCGACTAACGAGAAACGATTTATCCAAAGGTGTTCTTAGCCAGGACGCTTCTCGCATCAATTTCGGCCCCTCCCTTTCAAGTCTGGCATTTTATCACTGTTTAAAACGCAATCAAGAAACTCCATCGCGAACAAACCTAGTTACTCAACTCTCCTTTTTCGTACCTCTTTTCAGCCGGAATGAGCGGATTCTTTATTTTTCCAGGATTCTATATTTTTAACTTTAAAAAAAATTATTGTGATACACTCCAGGTTTTTGGGAAGGGTCTTCCAGACCCCGGAGGGTCAAATCGAATATTGATCTTTACCGATCTCAACTTTGTCTGTGGTTCCGGCCGGCCGTAGCATTTTTCCAGAATACTTCACGGCCACAGTTTTAACCGATTTTCGCCAAATTTTCACACAATCTTCCTTATTTGGTAAAGAAAAAAGTAACGAGGGCGAATTTTGAATTTCAAAAAAATGGCGGAGATATGTCTGTTTGAAATTTAAAAAAATTCACTGCCAATTTTTTTCCCAAAAAACCAATTTTCCCCCCCAAAACCAGCTTTTTTTTCAACCAGGTTTTTTTTTCTCCCAAAAACCAGCTTTTTATTTAAACAGGTTTTTTCTCCCAAATACCAGGTTTTTTTTTTTCTTCAAAAAAAAAAAAGGAAACTGGTTTTCTTTCTCCAAAAAACAAGGTTATCTTTCTCCAAAAAATCAGGTTTCTTTCTCCAAAAAAAAACCAGGTTTTCTTTCTCCAAAAAAAAACCAGGTTTCTTTCTCCAAAAAACCAGCTTTTTTTTTTACCGTTAAAAGTTATCAACGAAGAAAAAATTAAAGAGGTTAAAAATTTGTTTTTTGGAGAAAAAAAACCTCCTTAATTTTTTCTTCTTTGTTTCGAAATTTTCGTTCTCTTTTTTAAAAAAATGCATAGTTTTTTTTCTTCGAAATTTTCCTTTTTAAAAAAAAATTGCGCAGTTTTTTATTTTTATTTATTTATTTCAATTCAAAAATTGCCATTCTTGTTCACCGACTAAGTAAGATTGTGTGATTTGGTGAAAATTGGTTGAAATCTTTGGCCGTAAAGTGTTCCGGAAAATTCTACGGCCGGCCGGCACCACAGACTAAGTTGAGATCTGTATAGACCATAATCGATTAGACTCTACGGGGTCTGGAAGACCCAAAACCCAAAAACGGAAAGTTCAAATCATAATAGCCACCAACCTATAGTTCTGACGAAAAACGTGTTTTATTGAATGTTTTATAAAGCAATCTCAGAAGTTGTAATATTTTTTTCACATCCTTGGACGACCTACGCTTGTCTTTTACCACCGAATCCGTCCGGTGTTGCGGCCATGACTCGTAGTAACCTGAAACTCATCGACCATGTTGCTTAAATAAATAAGAAGCGCCCATTAAAGAGCTACCTATCGACCGCTCTATTGATAAACCGCTGGCAATCCATCTTTTCAAGAAAGAAATTACAAGGATGTACCCACGACAGCCACTCAATCTTCACACTGAAACGTTGTTCCAACCGCATTTTGAAACTTCTGGACTTAGACGTCAAATCTGACGCGCAAATCCTTCTGCGCATGCTCCAAGAGTTTCAAACCAGTTTCAAAATGCGGTTGGAACAAAGCTAATATGTAATTGTGAAGAAATTTGGTTCAAATTTGTATATGGTTAAAAGGGTGGAGAAGGTTTAGAAGTCGCTTTCGAAGGGAGGAGACACGCGACATTACGTGTCCCCATCGTATTTTCTCCTTCTTGAATAATTGCTCTCAAAGGCTCGAATATGTAATTTGCATCTCTGGTTAATTTTATAGTTTCCGAGCAATTTCCCGAAAAGAGGACGACGAAAAGGACATGGCGGATTTCATAAACGCGACGCCTTTGAAAACGAGTCCAAAATTGCTTCCTGTAACTTTTCAACTCGGAATACAAATAGCGAAAGCACAACTAGTTTATAATTGATCCGTTTACAATTTTAATGGCTCAAAAACAAGAATTTTCTTTAAATTAGACTTGTCGAACTAAAAAATTAAAAAAAAAAAACTATTTAACAAAATATAGTGATTAAAGAAGTAATTATTTTGCCTTGAATGTTTGCGTAACTCGATTTAACTTCCTTTAAAATATCGCAACTTTTTACAAAACTAAAGGCTGAAGGAAATAACCAAAACTAAACTTAACAAAACAAAACTAAAATAACTTTTTAAAAAACCAGGTTTTTTCCCTCCAAAAAACCAGATTTTTTTTCTTCAAAAAACCAGGTTTTTTTTTCTTCAAAAAACCAGGTTTTTTTTCTCCAAAAAACCAGGTTTTTTTTCTCCAAAAAACCAGGTTTTTTTTTCTCCAAAAAACCAGGTTTTTGTTTTTCTCCAATAAAACAGGATTTTGTTTTCTCCAAAAAAGCAGGATTTTTTTCTCCAAAAAAGCAGGTTTTTTCTTCAAAAATCCAGGTTTTCTTTCTTCAAAAACCAGGTTTTTTTCTTTAAAAAACCATGTTTTTTCTCCAAAAAACTAGGTTTTTTTCTCTGAAAACTAGGTTTTTTTTCTCCAAAAAAGAAGAAAACCTGGTTTTCTTTCTCCAAAAAACCAGGTTTTTGTTTTCTCCAAAAAAAAACAGGATTTTGTTTTCTCAAAAAAAGCAGGATTTTTTTCTCCAAAAAAGCAGGTTTTTTTTTTCAAAAATCCAGGTTTTCTTTCTTCAAAAACCAGGTTTTTTTCTTTAAAAAACCATGTTTTTTTTTCTCCAAAAAACTAGGTTTTTTTCCTCTAACAACTAGGTTTTTTTTTCTTCAAAAAAAAAAAAAAAGAAGAAAACCTGGTTTTCTTTCTCCAAAAAACTAGGTTTTTTTTCCTCCAAAAAACCAGGTTTTTGTTTTCGCCAAAAACCAGGTTTTTGTTTTCGCCAAAAACTAGGTTTTTTTAAAGAAAAAAAAAAGGAAACCTGGTTTTCTTTTCTCCAAAAAAGCAAGTTATCTTTCTCCAAAATACCAGGATATTTTCTCCAAAAAAGCAGGTTTTTTTTTTCAAAAATCCAGGTCAAAAAAACAGGCTTTTTTTTCTCCAAAAAACAGGCTTTTTTTTCTCCAAAAAAAACAGGTTTTTTTTTCTTCAAAAAAAAAAGGAAACCTGGTTTTCTTTCTCCAAAAAACCAGTTATCTTTCTCCGAAAAACTAGGTAACCCCAAAAACCTGACTTGGAGGGTAAAACAATAGCTTCTTTATATAAGTTAACTAAAAACAAGAGACAAAAAGTGCGAGAAAGAAGCTGAGGTAACTGCTAAAACAAACTGAAATATACTTTTTTAGTAGGAAGAAATTTCTTACTTCCACCCTTTGCGAGAGTGACATCCCTTCGCCAAAAAGCCCATTATTTCTACCTTGATACTTTTTTGAAAAATAAATACATAAATGGAAAATCAACTTGGAAATTTTTTTTCTCTAAATTCAAAAATACTTGAAATTATACATCTCCTTTAAACTTCCCCTTTCCACATTCTATTTTAGCTTTGTTCTAACCGCAGTTTGAAACTCCTGGTGCATGCGCAGAAGGATTTGGATGTCAAATTCGACATCGTTGGGTTGAAACAAAGCTATTGTTCCTTTTCTTTCATTGGAAGCTCTTCAAACTAGTACTTTAATTTCGTCAGCCTTGATTCCCTTCAATTTCTTATTTCACCTCACAATTAGAACTTGTGAATTATTCGCGTTTCGTTGAAATCAATTTTATATGTTTTCATGTGCTTAAACGATTCTTCCGTTTATAAAAAAAAAAGGTTTCACTAAAACCGCAGTACTGTGCAGGTCTGAATAAAAAATGGGAAACCTCGACAAACACGAAACGTTTAAAAGTAGGAAACACCGCATAATTTATTCGCCAGAGACACGGGGCGTGAAAATATAATGAAGGAAAATAAGGTTTTTGTTTAACATTCGTTGGTTTTCTGTGGTTTTCCATTTTTTTTTTTTCTCTCGTCATGGATTGAAAAGTGAATTATTTATTGAATGGTTACGAGTGGCGCGGTCAAGTTTGTAGACAATGATTTTTAATTATAATCAGTTCTATTTTTAAGTACAAAAATTGATGTGTGAACCGAAATGGAGGGTAAAACAACAACTATTAGGTGTACAAAATGAAACTCAGCCACAGGGTAAATTTGAATTTTGTAGATTTTAGCCGAGTTTCATTTTGTACACCTAGTTGTTCATTTTTTCAAAATTTTGAACATTTTAGGCGTTAAAGTCCATCAAAAGTTGACCGTGTAAGAAGGTTATTGAAGTATAACCATTAAGAAGGTTAATTTTTAATGGCTTGTAAATCGTAAACCGTTACAGATATTGAAAAAATGCACTAAATAAAATCTGTTGGAAATTTAATTCTCTTTAATTTTTATTCTATTCATTTTTCTCTAGGACGCCCTGTTTTCAAGATAAATGTATTTTTAAAAAAAATTATTTTCCGAAAATGGTGCATCCTAGAAAAAAAGTACAAATTTATAGAGAATTAAATTTCCTAGAATTTTTATTTATTCGCTGTACAAAATTAAACTCAGCCACTGGGTAAATTTGAATTTTGTAGATTTTAGCCGAGTTTCATTTTGTACACCTAATAATTTTGGAGGATAATAGCTTTGTTCCAAACGCAATTTGAACTCCTGGAGCATGCGCAGAAGGATTGGACGTCAAATCAGTTCAAACCGTCCCTCAAATCTGAAGTCATCTGACGTCAAATCTGCATGATGCGCATGCTCCAGGACTTTCAAACTGCGGTTGGAACAAAGCTAATGAATTTTTAGACCTGGAATTTTGTTGACGAGTAACATGGAGGGTAATACAATAACTTCTCTTTTGCGTTAAAAATGATTCTAAGAAATAGTCCTTGAATTTTGTAAATGAGCACTAATTTTTCCATTTTCCCACCGGAATTAATTATTCAGAAAACGATGGCGACTTTAGGTACATAAAGAATTTTTATTTTTCATTGTCCCTGAAAATCCTCCATTTTCTCGTGATAATTATTCTCATAATCACGCGAGCAATTAACATGGAAAAAACAAAACTTCAAGAGGGGAGAAAAAAATGTATGGCCTCCATGGTTTGAATACACTTGAGCTAAAAATCCTGGAAGAATAAAACGAAGGGCAACTGGACATGAAAGAAATTCATGTTGGAAAAATTAGCTTTGTTCCAACCGCAGTTTGAAACTCTTGGAGCATGCGCAGAAGGTCAAATCTGACTTCGCTCAAATCTGGCGTGCAAATCCTTCTGCGCATGCTCCAGGCGTTTCAAACCAGTTCAAACTGCAATCAAGCAGGTAAAATTCGGGAAAAAAATCATATAATTCAATATTACCTACTGTGGATGTGAATTATCCAGGTTTTTTAAAAACATCACTTTTATCATTTTAAAACTCTCACTACATACTTCTTGAGCAAATATTTCCTTTCAACTGAAGCCCGCTGGAAACCACCGGACGTTATAAAGGTGAGCTTGGTCCACCGCAATTTTTAAACATTTTAAAAAAGCCGTTTTTCCGCAATTGTTGTAAAAATAATCCTTGATGGCCACTCGTCTGTAAAAATCGTTAATAGCGAGTTTCGTTTATTAAACGGTGGCTTTTGTCGGGCATATGTCATCCTTTTGTGCTTAATATTCATTATTGAAGAAAAAAAAAGAAGAAGAGGAGGGGAAAAAAATGAGAGAAAAAGAAGTTCCCTTTTGTTATTTAAAATAGGTCGCATCCTGGACGACCGTGTTAATTGTCAGGACGAAAAAAGAGCGACACGCCCACGCCATGTCGCACAACCAACGAAAAATGTCTTTCGATTACATAAATGAGCCTTTCAAATCAATTTTTTAAAAAAATCACATCATTTTATAATGTTATACAGCTGATAAGCACACTGATAACAGGGTAGTATCAATGGGTAGAATGGCTGGGTAGAATGGTCTGTTGTGAATTTTCGGTGGCCACTATGATCTTTGAAACGAACAAATTATCGAAAAAAAAACAATTACCTGTATCGATTCTATCGATTATGAAACCATAGACAAAGAAATCAGAAATCCCGCTATTTTGGGTATTTTGCGTCTCCTGAAAAATCATGTTTTCTGACCTATCCGAACAAGTATCGTAAGACGTACTTCACTTACCGGACTTTTAGGTAGATTTCTTTTCTTCAAAAATCTACCTATTGTAATGTACCAAGTAGTCGCAGATTCAAAAAATTTTCTATACGTTTTTCGTTTCATACCTCCTGGACCCCAAAACCATCCTCAGTTGAAAAGTTTATATATATATATATATAGCACGATAACTGGAGCAATTTTAATGTGAGGGTGACTATATCCGGTATTTAGAGCTTTTATCTCAATAGCTCGGACGAGTTCGTTAATGGCTGAAATCGGACCAGCGATTCACCTACTTTACTTAGGGCTTAAAAGACAAAATTGGCATTTTCTATTGAAATCCTAGTCCTTTTGCAAAAAAAAACTTTAAGACCTCTGCGAGGGCGTGTAAAAAATTAATTAAAGCAGGTTTGGACGAGCCAGGCGCAAAATATTGAACTAGCTAAACTTTAAAAAAAATTTGAATTTATACCGGGAAATTATTAAATATTTATTAATAAAATTATCAGATGTTTTTCTAGGGGCTCAGTGGCGCAATTTTTCTTATATCATCATTTTTATAACATAATTATATATTTGTGTTTATACATTTTAATTTTAATCATGAAAAGAAATCTACCTTTTAGTCCCTGCTACCGCAGGGTCATTTTTTTTAATTGATGCATAATCGTCAAATCGAAAATTCAAATGATTCATATGATTTTATAATGCTATATTAGCTGATAAGCACACTGATAACAGGGTAGTATCAAGGGGTAGAATGGTCTGTAGTGAATTTTCCGTGGCCACTATGATCTTTGAAACGAACAATTATCGAAAAAACAATCACCTGTATCGATTCTATCGATTATGAAACCATAGACAAAGAAATCAGAAATCCCGCTATTTTTTGGTATTTTGCGTCTCCTGAAAAATCATGTTTTCTGACCTATGGGAACAAGTATCTTAGGACGTACTTCATTTACCGGACTTTTTTTAAATTGATGCATAATCTTCAAATCGAAAATTCAAATGATTCACATGATTTTATAACGCTATATCAGCTGATAAGCACACTGATAACAGGGTAGTATCAAGGGGTAGAATGGCTGGATAGAATGGTCTGTTGTGAATTTTCCGTGGCCACTATGATCCTTGAAACGAACAAATTATCGAAAATTCAATTACCTGTATCGATTCATTCGATTAGGAAACCATAGACAAAGAAATGAGAAATCTCGCTATTTTTTCGTTTTTAAACTTATTAAGTAGGTATAACCTTCCGTTATACTTACGTTCCCTTATACTTCCCCCTCCGTTATACTTCACCCTCTGTTATACTACCCCTCACTTGAACTTCCCCTCCCATATACTTCCCCTCACTTATACTTCCCCCCCTTATACTTCCTCCACCGTTATACTTCCCCTCCCATATACTTCCCCTACGTTTTACGTCCCCTCCGATATACTTCCCCCTCCTATGTAGATACTTCTCTTTAAGGAAATTTTCGTTGGAAGCTCTTCAAACAAGTACTTTTTTCCAGAATGCTTAAGCAGTTATTTACAAAATTCGGCTTCAGTCTCCAGACACATTGAGATCTCAAATCTTTCCTATTGATTCCACGTGTCCCAGAAGTATTTTAGGAATGTTTCCCAATTGATAAATTGGCGGCGCTTTTGATGTTATTTAAAAATGTAGGCACCCATTAATTAAAGTTTTCAAATGTCTCTATTAACGAATTTCGAAATTTTCTATATAAGGATAAGTTAGATTAGAATAGTATACAGAATACTTATGCGACGTAATAGTTTTCTAAAGAAAGCGCACAAAAAAACCTTACACGGAGGGTAAAAAAATATCATCTCTTTGAGAAAAAGAAAGCTTTTTTTTTTATTTCCTAAAAAGGTGATATCAGGCACCTTGCGAAAATAGACGTGCAGATGTCGTTTAGAGATAAATATTAAAAATTAGTATCATCAGCATATTAATTAGTTTATAATTAGTTGTCAAGATATTCGCAAGTTATTAAATTTAAGTTTTTTTAGTGTTAAAAGCGTGTCCGGGAGCCCAAAAGATAGACGGCAGAAGGCTCTGATAAATTATTTTTAAAAAGTTTACCAACTTATTAATAACTTTGTTCCAATCTCAGTTTGAAACTGTTTTGAAACTCCTGGAGCATGCGCAGAAGGATTTGGACGTCATATTTTACGTCGTTCAAATCGTTTGTCCTTCAAATCTGAAGTCATATGACATCAGCAAATCTTTCTGCACATGCTCCATAAGTTTCAAACCGCGGTTGGAACAAAGCTCATAAAAGAAAGCCAAAAAACCGAAAAAAAAGGTCATATGTGGTGATGAGGAGTAAAATCTGGAGTAGAAGAATTTCGGCCTAAAAAAAATCTTTTTCGTCCGTTTTCTGCTCATTGGACTAAATAGGGGCGACGAATCGTCCAATCGTGGAGTGGTATCGATCCGATTCCTTGTTGCCATTTGCCGGGAGCCCTGAGCACGAAAGGAAATTGTGTAATGTGCAATTAGTCCGCTATTATTTCAAGTACCACCCACTCTTTTATTTAATTGATAGTTTTCAACTCCTTCTCAACAATAATTATTTTATACATACTTAAAATTTTAATTAAATGACTTTCGTACTCTCCGGAACCCAACAACGCAAGCTTTTAATAAAAAATGGATTTAATACAATGAAAATTTAATTTTTTTTCTTCTTCAAATTGACGCCTTCTAATAAAATAAAAACTTCAACGTCAAAATTGGTTCGTTTGCTTGGATAGAATTTTAGATTAGACGATTCTGCGTCAATTAAAAAAGAATGAGTCCGAAAAGTGAAGCACTTCCTGATACGTCCGAAAACCAGATTTTTCAGGAGACGCAAAAAACGAAAAAATAGCGTGATTTCTCATTTCTTTGTCTATGGTTTCCTAATCGAATGAATCGATACAGGGAATTGAATTTTCGATAATTTGTTCGTTTCAAGGATCATAGTGACCACCGAAAATTCACAACAGACCATTTTACCCACGATTCTACCCCTTGATACTACCCTGTTATCAGTGTGCTTATCAGCTAATATAGCATTATAAAATCATGTGATTCATTTGAATTTTCGATTTGTCGATTATGCATCAATAATCGATCGAAGGGAAAAGATAACATAGGGAGAGTTTAAGGGAGGGGGAAGTATAAAGGAGAGGAAGTATAACAAAGGGGAAGGTTGTTACTAAGTTTTTTGTATTTTTTTCGAAAAATTTTCCAACTTTATTTAAAAAATTTTTTGAGTTCCCCAAAGATATTGTAGAAAAGGGATTTTCACCCAAAAGATTTCATAAAAAAGAGAGGTTTCTTACTAAGAGATTTCTGATTAAAAATCTCGTAGAAAAGAGGTTGCTGACTAGAGATTCCTGATTAAAAATCTCGTAGAAAAGAGGTTGCTGACTAAAGAACTCGTAGAAAAGAGATTTCTCCAAGAAGATCTCGTAGAAAAGAGATTTCTGATTAAAATTTCGTAGAAAGATGTTTATGACTAAGAGATTTCTGATTAAAAATCTCGTAGAAAAGAGGTTTTTTCAAGAAGATCTCGTAGAAAAGAGGTTTCTACAAGAAGATCTCGTAGAAAAGAGGTTTTTCCAAGAAGATCTCGTAGAAAAGAGATTTCTGATTAAAATTTCGTAGAAAAGAGGTTTTTCCAAGAAGATCTCGTAGAAAAGAGAATTCTTCCCAAAATATAATAGAAAAGAGGATTCTACTCAAAGATCCCGTAAAAAGAGATTTCTACTCAAAGATCCCATAAAAAGAGGTTTCTGATTAAAAATCTTGTAGAAAAGAGGTTTCTTACTAAGAGATTTCTGATTAAAAATCTCGTAGAAAGAGGTTGCTGACTAGAGATTCCTGATTAAAAATTTCGTAGAAAAGATGTTTATGACTAAGAGATTTCTGATTAAAAATCTCGTAGAAAAGAGGTTTCTTACTAAGAGATTTCTGATTAAAAATCTCGTAGAAAAGAGGTTGCTGACTAGAGATTCCTGATTAAAAATTTCGTAGAAAAGATGTTTATGACTAAGAGATTTCTGATTAAAAATCTCGTAGAAAAGAGGTTTTTTTAAGAAGATCTCGTAGAAAAGAGGTTTCTACAAGAAGATCTCGTAGAAAAGAGGTTTTTCCAAGAAGATCTCGTAGAAAAGAGAATTCTTCCCAAAAATATAATAGAAAAGAGGATTCTACTCAAAGATCCCGTAAAAAAGAGATTTCTACTCAAAGATCCCATAAAAAAGAGGTTTCTGATTAAAAATCTTGTAGAAAAGAGGTTTCTTACTAAGAGATTTCTGATTAAAAATCTCGTAGAAAAGAGGTTGCTGACTAGAGATTCCTGATTAAAAATTTCGTAGAAAAGATGTTTATGACTAAGAGATTCTGATTAAAAATCTCGTAGAAAAGAGGTTTCTTACTAAGAGATTTCTGATTAAAAATCTCGTAGAAAAGAGGTTGCTGACTAGAGATTCCTGATTAAAATTTCGTAGAAAAGATGTTTATGACTAAGAGATTTCTGATTAAAATCTCGTAGAAAAGAGGTTTTTTTAAGAAGATCTCGTAGAAAAGAGGTTTCTACAAGAAGATCTCGTAGAAAAGAGGTTTTTCCAAGAAGATCTCGTAGAAAAGAGATTTCTGATTAAAAATCTCGTAGAAAAGAGGTTTTTCCAAGAAGATCTCGTAGAAAAGAGAATTCTTCCCAAAAATATATGTAATAGAAAAGAGGATTCTACTCAAAGATCCCGTAAAAAAGAGATTTCTACTCAAAGATCCCGTAAAAAAGAGGTTTCTGATTAAAAATCTTGTAGAAAAGAGGTTTCTTACTAAGAGATTTCTGATTAAAAATCTCGTAGAAAAGAGGTTTCTTGCTAAAGATCTAGTAGAAAACTGATTTCTTCCCAAAGATATCGTAGAAAAGAGACTTCTACTCAAAGATCTCGTAGAAAAGAGATTACTCCCCTAGTCTTGTAGAATGTTCACCTCAGGCAACCTCTTGATCGGTAAAGATTGTCCCTTCGTTTTATTATAGTTTATACAGATTTCTTTTATTTATATTTTATTGTACATACATGTCCTTTATATGCTATTTGGCTCATGCTGTAAGCATCAATGTTTAAATAAATAAATAAATTTACGCCGAGGGTTTAAAAAAACGGTGGAGGGTATTACAATAACTTCGAGGAAGTTATAAGATTGAATAAACATTGCGAAAAATGATTTATTACTAAAAAAAATTTCTGGCACGCGATAAGGATTTATTTGCAATTATTCGACACGTTTATAAGCCTTTAAAAAACACTGTTGGTTCCTCTTTGATGGTATCTTAAACTAAAAAAAAAATTTAGGGCAGTTAGTAGCATCTGCCAGTTAATTAGCAAACCTTTCACGACATCACTTTTACCTTTCTCGACGACAGAAGAAAAAAAAGGAGGCCCTCGACTCTTCTCTGAATTCTTAAGATTCTACTCCTTTTTTTTCTACTAACGTTTTTTTAGACATTTCAATATTAAATGAGTTAATCGTAAAAAAATTTCCCGCGAGACACGCCTGGCGAAAATAATGTCATCATGTCATTTGGGCAAACATCGTGCTGATAAATTATTCCGGGGATTCTTTTGAATATTGAGCGGTGTGACAGAAAAGAGAATTCGCCCTGAATTAAATATGTTCGTTTCCACTCAATGTATAAATTATCGAAATGGATATCAAATACAAAGTTAAAATCAAAGTTGATACCTAAGGGTAAAGTTAAAATCCATACCTACCTCGTCTAAATCAAGTTCGTCGTCACTTTTTCAGAAAATGTCGTTTTCTGGATGAACTCTGGCTGAAAATGGCTCATCTTGTACAAAATAGCTTTCTACACTTAAATAATGGCTTGTCTTATAGAAAAGAGTTAAGGGATTTCCCCCAAAAGATCTTGCAGCAAAGAGATTTCCCCCAAAGATCTCGTAGAAAAGTGACTTCTACTCAAAAATCTCGTAGAAAAGAGATTTCTTCCCAAACATTTCGTAGAAAAGAGGTTTCTGACTGTGAGATTTCTGATTAAAAATCTTGTCGAAAAGAGACTTCTACTCAAAGATCTCGTAGAAAAGAGATTTCTTCTTAAATATTTCGTAGAAAAAAAATTTCTTCCCAAATATTTCGAAGAAAAGAGGTTTCTGACTGTGAGATTTCTGATTAAAAATCTTGTCGAAAAGAGACTTCTACTCAAAGATCTCGTAGAAAAGAGATTTCATCCCAAATATTTCGTAGAAAAGAGGTTTCTGACTAAGAGATTTCTGCTTAAAAATCTCGTAGAAAAGAGGTTTCTGACTAAGAAATTTCTCCCCAGCAATCTCGTAGAAAAGTGATTCCTTCCCAAAAATTTCGTAGAAAAGAGATTTCTGATGAAAAAAATTACGTAGAAAAGATGTTTCTGACTATGAGATTTCTGATTAAAAATCTTGTAGAAAAGAGACTTCTACTCAAAGATCTCGTAGAAAAGAGATTTCTGACTGTGAGATTTCTGATTAAAAATCTTGTCGAAAAGAGTCTTCTACTCAAAGATCTCGTAGAAAAGAGATTTCTTCTTAAATATTTCGTAGAAAAAAATTTCTTCCCAAATATTTCGAAGAAAAGTGATTCCTTCCCAAAAATTTCGTAGAAAAGAGATTTCTGATTAAAAAATCTCGTAGAAAAGAGGTTTGTGACTGTGAGATTTCTGATAAAAAATTTTGACGAAAAGAGACTTCTACTCAAAGATCTCGTACAAAAGACATTTCATCCCAAATATTCGTAGAAAAGAGGTTTCTGACTAAGAGATTTCTGATTAAAAATCTCGTAGAAAAGAGATTTCAGATTAAAAATCTTGTAGAAAAGAGATTTCTGATTAAAAATCTTGTAGAAAAGAATTTCTCCCCAACAATCTCGTAGAAAAGTGATTCCTTCCCAAAAATTTCGTAGAAAAGAGATTTCTTATTAAAAAATCCCGTAGAAAAGAGATTTCTGATTAAAAATCTCGTAGAAAGGATGTTTCCCCCAACAATCTCGTAGAAAAGTTATTCTTCCCAAAAATCTCGCAGAAACGAAAAATGAGTTTCAGCCCTTTTTAGCTTTTTGGAAATATCGTTTCTTAAAATATTTCTTTAGCTTTTTTCTGATTAAAAATCTCGTAGAAAAGAGGATTCTGACTAAAGATCTCGTAGAAAACAGATTTCTCGCCAAAGATCTGGTAAATAAAGATTTCTCCCAAAGATCTCGTAGAAAATTGATTTATTCCAAAAAATATAATAGAAAAGAGGGATCTGGCTAAGAGATTACTGACTTAATATCTCGTATAAAATAGATTCCTGATTAAAAATCTCGTAGAAAAGTGATTTCTGATTAAAATTCTCGTAGAAAAATGATTTCTTCCCATAAATCTCGTAGAAAAGAGATTTCTCCCCAAAAATCTCGTAGAAAAGTGATTCCTTCCCAAAAATCTCGATTTCATCTTAAAAGAGTTTCAGCCATACCCTTTTTTAGGTTTTTTTGAATATTGTTTCTTGTAATATTTCTTTCCCGTTATTGTTAAAACGTGCATAATAACCGCTCCGGGTTCAAAATGGGCGCTCATGAATCATAAAACGGGCGTTCGGACTCTCGTTATCGGTAGCCGTTTTGCAAATTCCAACAAATCAAAAGGTAAAATGCATGTGCACGCAACTGCATTTATGCACTCGAAATCACATCACACGTACGAGGGAGGCGGAGTTTCTACGATTTCCTTCCGCCCTCGACCCACTTATTAGCCCCCGTTTCCCTTCGAAATACAAACGGGAAAAGATGCAAATATGGAAGAACCCAAAATTTACATTTTTCATTTGATTTAAAAATAAATTCGATTCCTTAAGGCAATTTCCTTAAAAGATAATCATCCAATCATCTCAAGAGCTGTAATTTGAAATGCTCACAAAAACGTAGCGATATCGAAAAATAACCTGAAGTTCATCTCCAACCAACTTTTTTTATTTTATCTTCTCGCGAAACGGTGATTAAAATTAATTTAAATAAATTAACACTCTTTGATTTTTCACCAAGATTCGAAGGGAGTAAACGCGCCCTACTAACTCGATAATGAATGCGGCCGAAAGAAAAAAAAAAGTAAAAGAAAAAAAGGCTGGAAACATTTATCATCGGTCATGCTACTTGCCCTGAGTTTTCTCTTCGCTATAATTCACTTTTTTTAAAACCCGCACTACCCACTTAGATTGTATCATAAGTTTTTATATGAGACTATCATCGAAAATTAGTTGAAATTAATTTTTTTTTACTCAATAGCGTGGAGAGTTTTTTTTAAAAACAATTTTAGGCCTGAACATCACTAGTTGGGAAAAAAGGGACATTTCGAGTGTCAAAAAGGCTTTGAAACTCCTATAAAATTTGCATAGAAATCTCTCCATCCTAAGTGGACTAGCAGGTGCCAGCACCCACAATAACCTATCGAGGGACCCCAATTTGTCAAACAAGATGCCAATCTTTTTTCTCCTCCTTTTTTTTTCTACCTTCTTCTCATCAATTTAGTGGGTTATTTTCACTTTTGCGATTAGAATTACCTAGCTGGAGCTACATCCCATAGGAACAGAATAAGAACATTCTTTCTTCTAAATAAACCTACTCTGTTACCCTCGAAATATTTTAGCCGAGTTTCGTTTTGTACACCTAGTAGTTCATTTTTTCAAAATTTAAAACATTTTAGGCGTTAAAGTCCATCAAAATTTGACCTTCTCCGTGTAAGGTTATTGAAGTATAACCATTAAGAAGGTTAATTTTTAAAGGCTTGTAAATCGTAAACCGTTACAGATATTGAAAAAATGCACTAAATAAAATCTGTTGGAAATTTAATTCCATTTAATTTTATTCTATTCATTTTTTCACTAGGACGCAGTGTTTTCAAGATAAATTTATTAAAAAAAATTATTTTCCGAAAATGGTGCATCTTAGAAAAAAAATAATTAAGTACAAATTTATAGAGAATTAAATTTCCTACAATTTTTATTTATTAGGTGTACAAAATGAAACTCAGCCACAGGGTAAATTTGAATTTTGTAGATTTTAGCCGAGTTTCATTTTGTACACCTAGTTTGAAGAACGTCCAACGAAAACTTCCTTAAAGAGAAGTAAAATATAGGAGGGGGAAGTATAACGGAGGGGAAGTTCAACGGAGGGGGAAGCTTTTTAATTTTTTCAAAAAAGGTTTTTATTTTTGTTACTTAACTTCCTTAAAGAAGTTATTGTGATACCCTCCACGTCGGGTTTTCCAGTTTTTAATTTTATTTTTTTTAATTTTCTGAGTTTTAAAATATACAAAAAATTTGTTTTTTAATTCTTTTTTTTGAAAAATTTTCTGAGTTTTTTTTTTTTTTTTTTTTTTTTTTTTCGAAAAATTTTAAGTGTCAAGGTAGAAATACTTTGATTTTGCCCAAGGGAGGTCCCTCTCTTAACGGGTGGAAGTATGAAATTTCTCCTACTAAATGATAATTAATACCAAAAATATAAGGATTAATATTGGTGAAAATTTGGTGAAAATCGGTTGAAAACTGTGGCCGTAAAGTGTTCCGGAAAAAATGCTACGACCGGCCGGCACCAGACAAAGTTGAGATCGGTAAATAATTCGATTTGACCCTCCGGGGTCTGGAATTCTTTAAGGAAGTAAATAAGAAATCTTCGCCTACAACAGCCCTTTCTCCCTGATATAAATTTCCAATTCAGCAGTTCAGTTGCGCACCGCCAATCATAAATGCCAAAAGGACTTTTTAGTGAAAGTTTGGTGAATAGTACGCCCGTAGTGCAATAAACAAAATGTTAGATATCTCCTCCATTTTTGCGCGAAAAAAACCTCTACAAATTTTCTAGATAACAAACAAAAAAAAAAGGAAGTTTCTGCAAAAGTGATGATCGGATGAAAATTGCGGCCTTGTGTTCCCAAAAAAAAAATGGCGAAGGACTGATCCACAAACAACCGGAAGAAACTGTCCCAAAAACCGAAAGAAACTGTCCCAAAAAACCGAAAGAAACTGTCCCAAAAACCGGAAGAAACTGTCCCAAAAAACCGGACACGGAGAGAAATACAATAACTTCTGTTTGAGAATCTAGGTACCTAAATGGAAAAAGAAGTGAAGAATAGTGAATGTTTAAGGGTAGAAAATGATAGGTTGTAATATCTTTTCCGTTATTGTATGTTGGTGATTCTTTTGAGTGGCTCCTCAATGGGGGCTTAAATGACGTTGAAATCGTCTCGTTGACGTTGGAAGGTATTCTTTAAAAAGAAAATTGAAGGGGCGTAATTAAGGTTAATATTGTGTACAACTGTTTTATTCCTTTTACCTCCCTAACCGTTTATAAATATTATGAATAGATATCACAGGTGAAAGGGTTTCTCGAGTGAATTAATTTATGCAGATCGGCGCCGACGGCCGCCAGATGCTTTCTTTCTACACGGTGAAGGCGATATCATCACAAAGCATTGTCCCGGACGAGCTCTCGAATAATAGAGGATAAACTAAGAAGGGGCTTAAAAAAAGAAGGAGCCGTGAAATTCATGTGGGACCACACAGGCTATTAGAGACAACGTGGGAGAATCAAGTGGAGAGTAAACGCGTAATTAAATCTCAGAATTTCAATTCTTGATAGATTTAGGGTTTTTCTTGCCTTTTGCCCAGTGTTTTCAAAGGGGAAAAATCGTGGAAAAATTAAATGCCAGTCTGGAGCTGGCCCCCGGCGGGGAAGTATACATATGAGGCGCTCCGGGTACGAAGGGCGAACTCAACAAAACGTAGTTTCGAGATATTCGCATTTTAAAGTTTTATGTTACGGGCGAACTCAACAGAAAAGTCATGCCCTGGAATGGGAAAAGGAGTGGGGTTGTGGACTAGGATGTGGAGTTCGCCCTTCGTACCCGCTCGGATACCGCAGTTAGGGCATTGCCGCATATCGGGTTTTACGTATTTTAAAGGGGAAAAAAGGGCAAACTCAAGATAAAATTATATGGGTGTATTCATCAAAAGGTCTAGAATCTGAAAATGGAAAAAAAAAAATTTGTCCGATGTTGAGTTCGCCCTTCGTACCCGGAGCGCCTCATATTATGTATAGTAGGGGAATTATGAATGGAGGAGGGGAAGTATGAAGGAGAGGAAGTATGATTTCAAGTATTTTTGAATTTAGAAAAAAATGTTTTTTTTTTTAATTTTCAATTTTTTTTGTATTGAAAAATTTTCAATTTTTCTTATTTTTCTTTTCGATTTCTCTTATGTCATTTTTCCATCATTTTTTTTTCAAAAATTTTTTCGATAAGTATCAAGGTAAAAATAACGGGCTTTCTGCCCAAGGGATGTCCCTCTCGAACAGGGTGGAAGTATGAAATTTCTCCCTACTAAAAAAAGTTCTTAAAAATATAAGGAGTATTTCGTCGCGTTAATTCTTACACGGGCTATGTCATTTTTCTAGGTTTACAGGAGGTTTACAGGAGGTTCTAGGAGAGCCAAATAGGGATTAATCTCATTTGATCAATGCATTACCTGGGCTAAATCGTGAACTACGCGTTTTCTGTTGGTAATAGAGTTGAAGTACCAACGGAATTCGATTCTCCACAAAATTACCATCAGAAACTATGCCAAACTCAAAATTGATAAAAAACGACTTAGCCGGTGTTAGAACTAACGCGACGATTTGGTGAAAATCACGTGAAAAGCGGATCAACGGTTGGGCAGCAGCGCTCTTTTTCAAATTTCAAATTTCAAATGTGCATATCTCCACCATTTTTTTCTAAATTCAAAATCGCCTACGTTAATTTCAGGTTCATCGACAGAGGAAGATGGTGTAAAAATTGTGTACAAATCGGATGAAAATTGTAGCCGTAAGTGTTCCTGAAAATTAAAACTTTACTACGGTTTTTCGAAATTCAAAAATCGCCCAACTTAATTTTTTGTTCAACTATTCAGAAAAGTTGTGTAGAAGGTGAAAATCAAAACTGTGGCCGTGAAGTGTTCCGGTACGGCCGGCCGGAACCACAGACAAAGTTGAGATCGGTATAGATTAGGGATTGCAATCCCGGGATCCCGGATTTTTTTGATCCCGAAAGCACTTGGGATCGGGATTTTAAAATCCCGGGATTTCGGGATTTGAAAATTTATTTTTCATTGGCAGGTCAACAGGTGCAGATAAAACCAATATTTCTTATTTTTCTATGACAGGTCTAATATTAATTTCACGGTTTATAATCTAGCGAGTTTGACAGGTCGCGATGATACGAATGCAGAAAACCCCATATAAATCGAGGGCAGTCCTTTCGCCATAAAGACAACTGGACATACTTACAACATAACATACTCTCGAAATAAAATGGACATAAAATGGAGGATAAACGGTCAAATCGAAGTATTTTCAACATAAAATAACCTCTAAATAAAACGGAAGAAATAGAAAACTGTTTAAACCGTTTTTAAAGGATCTTGCAACTCGACATAATCTCGAAATAATCTCGAAATAATCTCAACATAACAATTAGCGGCGAAGAGGGTGACGGGAGCGTGACTAACTCGGAGTTACGACACATCCGCGCCACTAGCGTCTACGTGACTGACTATAGGCTGACAGGCATGAGGCACACCCCCCTACTTCCTCGCCACCGTTCATTCTCGGAAGTCGAAACGTTAAAGGAGCAACCAAGTACTTTTATCATTGTTTAATTTTAAAATTAAAACTTTCATTCATTACTACACAGCTCTACGAAATATATTTGATCAGCTCGTTTTGTGACACAAGGGGGTTAATTTTTTTCCTCTCGCGAGGATGTGCTCGTTTTATGGCAAAAGGGGGTTAATTTTTTCCTCTCGCAAGGATGTGCTCGTTGTATGACAAAAGGGGGTTAATTTTTTTTCTCGCGAGGATCAGCTCGTTTATGACACAAGGGGGTTGATTTTTTTCCTCTCGCGAGGATTTGCTCACCCTGTAGGGCGAGGATCAGCTCGTTTTGGACACAAGGGGTTAATTTTTTTCCTCTCGCGAGGATGTGCTCGTTTTATGGCAAAGGGGGTTAACTGTCAGCCTATAGTCACGTAGACGATAGGGGCGCGGATGTGTCAGACTTCCGAGTTAAAATTATATTCGCCCCTTGGGCCCGCCGTCCCTTCAACCCCTCCACGTTATGTTCATTTATTTCGAGATTATTCGAGATTATTTCGAGATTATGTCGAGTTGCAAGATCCTTTAAAAACGGTTTAAACCGTTTTCTATTTCTTCCGTTTTATTTAGAGGTTATTTTATGTTGAAAATACTTCGATTTGACCGTTTATCCTCCATTTTATGTCCATTTTATTTCGAGAGTATGTTATGTTGTAAGTATGTCCAGTTGTCTTTATGGCGAAAGGTATGTACCCTAATAAATCTTATTTTTATGTGACAGGTCTAAATAATTTAGACGAAAAAAATCGTTAGTTTACAAACATGCACAAACAAGCACTTTCCCCTCCTTATTATTTTAATATATGTATAAGTTTATTGCTGTATGATTTAGTTGACCACGAAGTGTCGTATTGAGGAGTTATCTGCTGCAGGATATTTATGCAAATCTGTTAGGTCCAGATTAGGAGACGAAACAATAAACGCTTTAAGTTTTTTGAGAAGTTTTTTCAAAATAATAATATTTAGAATATTTGTAAATACCAACAACTACATAGTTTATAACTTATAATAATAATTTTCTATTGCTAACTGGTTTTAGACTTTTTTTTTTTCAAATCCCGAAATTCAATCCCGGGATCCCGGGATTTTTTATTCCGGATCTCGAAATTTCGGGATCAAAATTTAATCCCGGGATTGCAATCCCTAGTATAGATCCATTTGACCATACGAAATCTGGAAGACCCTTCCGCAAAAACCAAACATGGAGGGTAAAACAATATCATACCTAAAAGAAGATCCCAAAATCCCTAGAAAATTGATTTTGTAATAAAATGTCATTTTTTTTATATTTCCCTGAACCGTATTTTTCCTTATTCGTGACTTGATAACGAAATTGTCGTGCAGAAGTGTGCGTGGTGGAAACCTTTGTACTAGAAGTTCATTAAGAATTGCCCACTTCTGGAAAAACGAAAGGGGTTCGAAAGGGGTGGGTTACATAAATTAGAATATATTTTCCTTATCTACTTTCCCTGTGTAATAGGGTTGAACAGGAGCGAGCGGAATACCTAAATAGCGTTTCTTTAAAATACGTTTTTTATCCTTTGAACACGCTCGTTTCTTTAATGTTTAGTAATGGTGGAGTTGAAAAATGAGCGCCGTGCGCGGGAAAAGGGGATCTGTTACAAAATTATAGGTTAAAAACGTTCCTCCCAATCGATAAACACTTTTTTCCTTCGTACAAAACTCCCGGCTTTTTCCACATCCAAAAAAAATCGATAAAAATTTATGAGTAATTTTTAAATCAAGGAAGAAGGTCTTAAAAATTGACCGAATTTAGGGACGAAAATTTCGTGCTAAACGAAGATACCGATAAATCATAGCAGCTATTTATACCCACGAGATTTCTGGCTTCTAAATAAGCGCGCCGGCATTTTTCCTCCAAATCTTTGTAAATGGATTACGACGAAAATATTCATCGGGCTTTCTTATTGAATGTTTTTGGAAAGAGCTTGACAAAACCTACAAAATGGTTATCAGTTTTTTTGAAAAAATGTTTTAGTCGAAAAGTAAGTTTTCCATTTTCAAAAGAAAAACTTCTTCGGAAAAACTGCTCCAAGACCGCCTAGACATTCCCAAAATAAGGAGAACGAGCTTTTTAAAAAATTTCCGACCATTTTTAGTGCTCAAATATGGGAAAGTAATTTATTAGGTGTACAAAATGAAACTCAGCCCCAGGGTAAGAATTTTGTAGATTTAGCCGAGTTTCATTTTGTACACCTAGTAGTTCATTTTTTCAAAATTTTGAACATTTTAGGCGTTAAAGTCCATCAAAAGTTGACCTTCTCCGTGTAAAAGGTATTGAAGTATAACCATTAAGAAGGTTATTTTTAAAGGCTTGTAAATCGTAAACCGTTACAGATATTGAAAAAATGCACTAATAAACTGTTGGAAATTCAATCCTCTTTAATTTTTATTCTATTCATTTTTCTCTAGGACGCACTGTTTTCAAGATAAATTTATTAAAAAAATTATTTTCGAAAATGGTGCATCCTAGAAAAAATGATTAAGTGCAATTTATAGAGAATTAAATTTCCTACAAGTTCTATTTATTTAGGGTCCAAAATGAAACTCAGCCACAGGGTAAATTTGAATTTTGTAGATTTTGGCCGAGTTTCATTTTGTACACCTAATACATCCTGAAAACAAATGCGCTAAATTAATAGAGATTCTGATTCCGATAGATTTTGTTCTCACTAATTTTGAAGAGAAGAAATCAAAATTTCTGGTGAAATCCAACGGATCAAGACGATCCATTAGTGTCGCGATGAGTGATGACGCTGCGGCAAGACGGTTGTCATGTCATGCCCACTAGGCTTCACTCGTCCGCGCACATCCTGCTCCTTCGCCCGGAAAACATCTTTAACAACAAAAAAAAATCTACCTAAAATCCATTAAGGAAGAAATCTATCAAAAAACTAATTTTTGAACGTACGCTACAATAGCAATAGTCGAAAATCGCATTAAAAAACCCTTTAAAAATGACGAGCCTTCTGATACATTTTCTTTTTATCCCTTCACGGTTCGTAAAAGCAAACAAATCAATTAAAATCGGTTTATATGGGAATAAGAGCGTTTAAAAGGGGGAGGGAGGTCTCGGGAGCAAGAAGAGCCGTGTCCGAGCCGCAGACCGGTGAAATTATCTGCTCCAAGGCACCCACAGCCTCTGTTGGTTTTTTACCCGCTCTTTTCAATCCTTCCACCTTTTTAACGGGGACAAACGAGTCTAAAACGTAACAGACCGTTTTATTAAGAGGGAGAATGTTTTTTTACTCGATAGTTTGAAATGCAAGTTCATCCAACCTTTATTGATAAATGAGTACTATGGGTACAGCGCTCCGGAACACTTGCAACAGTGGAATTTTCATCCGATTTGTACAAAACTTATACATCATCTTCATCTGTCGATGAATCTGAAATTAACGTAGGCGTTTTTGAATTTTGGCGGAGATATGCACGTTTGAAAATTGAAAAACAGCGCTGCGGCCGTACCGTCGCGTTGGTCCGCTTTTCACCTGATTTTCACCATATCGTCGCGTTAGTTCTAACACCGGCTGAGTCGTTTTTTATCACTATTGAGTTTGGCATTGTTTCTTATGGTAAATTTGGTGGGGAATCGATTTCCGTTGGTAGTATAACTCTATAACCAACAGAAAACGCGTAGTTCACGATTTAGCCAACAGGTAATGCATTGATTCCAATGAGTAATTAAACCGTATTTTGGCTATCCTGACAACCTAGGAAAAATGACATAGCCGGTGTTAGAACTAACGCGCGAAATACTCCTTATATTTTTAAGAATTTTTGGTTAAAAAGTCGAAATCAAACTTCAAAAATTTTGAAAAAAAAATGCTGGAAATACTTGAAATTTTCACTAGAAATTGTTGGTTTACTAGGGATTGCAATCCCGGGATCCCGGGATCCCGAAAACCCGGGATCCCGGATTTTTTTGATCCCGAAAGCACTTGGGATCGGGATTTTAAAATCCCGGGATTTTCGGGATTTGAAAATTTATTTTTCATTGACAGGTCAACAGGTGCAGATAAAACCAATATTTCTTATTTTTCTATGACAGGTCTAATATTAATTTCACGGTTTAATCTAGCGAGTTTGACAGGTCGCGATGATACGAGTGCAGAAAACCCCATAATAAATCTTATTTTTATGTGACAGGTCTAATTAATTTAGACGAAAAAAATCGTTAGTTTACAAACATGCACAAACAAGCCCTTTCCCCAAAAAAATGTAAATACCACAACTACATAGTTTATAACTTATAAATAACATTTCTATTGCTAACTGGTTTTAGACTTTTTTTTCAAATCCCGAAATTCAATCCCGAAAATCCCGGGATCCCGGGATTTTTATTCCGGATCTCGAAATTTCGGGATCAAAATTTAATCCCGGGATTGCAATCCCTATGGTTTACTGAAATTAAATTTTTAGTAGGAAGAAATTTCATACTTCCACCCTTTCGAGGGACATCCCTTGGGCAGAAAGCCCATTATTTCTACCTTGATACTTTTCGAAAAAATTTTGAGAAAAAACTGCTAGGTAAGTAAAAAAATCGAAATTAAACTTCAAACATTTTTTGAAAAAAAAAAAAAAAAAAAAAAAAAAAAAAAAAAAACATGCTGGAAAAATGGAAAAAATGACTTAGGAGAAATCAAGAATTGAAAAATTGTAAATTTTTCAAAACAAAAAAAATTAAAGAAAAAAAACCACTAATTTTTCTAAATACAGAAATACTTGAAATCTACTTCCCCTCCTTTATACTTCCCCCTCCTATTTGTTCCTTCTCTTTATAGAATTTTTCGTTGTAATCTCTTAAACTAGTTCTTTTTATCAAACATGCCATTTCAGCTAGAATCCTCATTTCTACTCGAGTTTTAGTCAGAATCTCCTATCTCTTTTCCTTTTCCGTTTCCGATTTAAATCTATTTTCGTCCGGAAAATTATTTTCCGAGGTGCCAATTTCAGCGACAAAATCTGTTTCTACTGTCGAGATATCTGTCATTTCTAACAGAAGAGCAGTTTCAAGCCTCTTTTGTCTACAAATAAGAAAGTTTCGAAAAAAAATTCTTTATAACAAAAACAATTTTGATATCTATAGGAAATCACCTGTTTGACTCCATGTAGAATAAAAAGAAGGCAGGTGATCTAAAAAGAGGTGACATATGTATGGAATGTACGAGTCCAACCTGTTAAACGTAATGAGGGGGGGGGGGGGTACACCTTTGAATCAAGATTTATTATTTTGAGGATACCTTTTTTAAAATGCTTTTGTTTTTTAAGTCTAATTGATCTTTATGTATGCAGTTGATATCCATCCAAGGATGCAATTATACGTCCCCCCCCCACCCCTTTTTTTTATGTCTGAACTGCTGTGCGAGCCACAAAATCAACATTTAAAAAACTCTTAGATTGATCAAACAGGATATTGTTCCATAATAATCAAACAATTACTCACCGGATTGTGTATCTTCCTGAAGAGAAAGAAAAAAAAAAACTTTTCGACTTTTTTGTATGAAAGTACCTAATTAATAAATTATTCAGATGTGGACATGATAGCCGATCAAAATCAGTAGCTTTGTTCCAAACGCAGTTTGAAACTGGTTTGAAACTCCTGGAGCATGCGCAGAAGGATTTGGAGTTCATATTTTACGTCGTTCAAATCGTTTGTATTGCGTTGTATTGCTCTCTGCTTTTCAGAGACCGGTCCTTCAGGTCTGCAACACATCAAAATCTTACCATTTTCAACCCTGATTTTGGGTTATTTGACCCACATGTTACACCTACACTTTCGACATCTTGCAGTTCGACTTTTCTAGAATGTTTGATAGCAACATTTTTGTACCGTTCATTGCGCCAATTGAGCGATGACAGCTTTGTTCCAACCGCAGTTTGAAACTCCTGGAGCATGCGCAGAACGATTTGGACATCAAAATTGACGTGCGTTTGTCTTCAAATCTGAAGTCATCTGAAAAAAGAAATCTATCTAAAAAAAACTGCAAATTTTTCAAAAAAAAAAATCAAAAAAAAAACTTTAAAAGTTTATGACGGAAAAAATGGAAATTTTCCGTACATAATAGAAAATTGAAAATTTGTGGAAATGCTTGAAATTATTATTTCCCCTCCTTTGCACTTCCCTGTCCTTGAACTTCCTCTCCCTTATACTTCACCCTCCTTTATACTTCCCTCCGTTATACTTCTCCTCCTTAATACTTCCCCTCCTTAATACTTCCCCCTCCTATTGTTCCTTCTCTTAAAAGAAGTTTTCGTTGGAAGTTCTTCAAACTAGTACTTTTTAAATGACGATATGCATATTCCGAAGTTGAAAGGAAATTTATACTTTTGCGTGTGCATTGTGAAGCCATTGCGGTTCGGGTTTGAATGTCGTAACAGAAAACTCATAATTTTTTTAAAACTTATTTTCAATCATCCAAAAAAATGACTGATTTGTTTTTTTTTTTTCGGGAGAAGATCGCCTACTAAATATAAAGAGGAAATGACTATTTAGGCAAAACGCAGGTGGTTCCATTCTCATTTTTTGTTCTTCTTTCTTCTCCGTTTCGTTCTCGTTTATCCATTTCCTCATCTACAGATGTCAATCTGATAAAAGCTACAAAACCTCTTCGAACGTGGAGAGGAAAAAAATCAATCGGTCACATGCAATTTTTTTTTAAGTAAATAAATAAGTGCATTTTAAACGAGTTTTAAAAACGAAACGAAATCAGGGAGCTCCTTCGCTTCTCACGTAATTTTTGTCTATTAGTGGGGCAAATCCTCATTTCCAATGGGATTTCGTAATTAACTTCTAAAAAACTCAAATTTTCACAAATTGGTAGAAAGTTAGTGGGTAATTACGTACATGAAAAAAAAAATTTAAAATAATTGCTTTGTTCCTACCGAGTTTGAAACTCCTGCATGCGCAGAAAATTTGGAAGTCAAATTAGACGTTCAAGTCGTTTGTCAATCTGATGTCAACTTTGAGTGTAAATCCTTCAGCGCATGCTCCGGGAGTTTCAAACTGCGGTTGGAACAAAGCTATTATTAAAAGTAATAGTTTGAAAGCTTCTACGAAAAATGAAGGAACAATATAGGAGGGGGAGTATTAAGGAGGGGAGTTTAAAGAGGAGGAAGTATAAGGAGAAGTTCAAAGAGGGGGAAGTATATGGGAGGGGAATTTTAAGGAGAGGGAAGTACAATGGAGGGGAAGAGTAATTTCAAGTGTTCAGAAAATTTTCCTTTTTTTATTTCAAAAAATTTTATAATTTACTTTAATTATTTCGAAAAACTAAAGTTATTTATCATTCTTGTATCATTTTTTAACCAAAAATTGAAAAAATATAAGGAGTATTTAAAATATAAGTTTAAAAAATTATTAAAAATTAAATTAAATTATTAAAATTACACCAAAATTGTAAAAATATAAGGAGTATTTAAAATATAAGTTAAAAAAATTATTAAAAATAAGTTGGTGAAAACCTTTGAAAATTTTGGTGATTTTAACAAAATTTGGTGAAAATCACCAACAGTACGGCCGCAGCAAATTTTTTTTTCAAACATACTCGTACATATCTCCGCCATTTTTTAAAATTCGAAAATTGCTTTCGTTATACTTTTTGTTCACCGACTAAGGAAAATTTGGAAAATTTTTTTTGGGGTTCGTTTTGTTAGCATATAAAAAATTTTTTTTTTTTTTTTTTTTTTTTTTTTATATATAATTAATTATTATAATCTTTACTATAAATTAAAAAAAAGAGTAAAAAAATATATTTTGTATTCTGAAAAACAAGATAATGGTTAATTTCAATCGATATCCTAATTACCCCGGGAGATATAAATTTTATAAATGACGTACGATCTAAGTTAACCATTTCCTCAACGTTTTGAGTTTGTCCGGCTGTTCTCGTTGAGTGGGTGGAGAGGAAGAACAATTATTGGCCATTTCTGGTCTAGAATTAGAGAAAGAGGGTATTACGAAAGGCGTTTCCTTCCTCGCGCATGCTCACTCATTGGAGAGGGCGTTCCACTCTTTACCAATCGGAACATTCCCACTCCCGCCTTTTTTTTTTCCCCCGCCACATCATTTTTTTTATCGACTCGCCCGGGTAATTGATCCGATTAAAAAATTAAAAGAATCTAAAAAAAATTTAAACAAAATGAACATAATTATAACGTTTTCTAATTGAGTTAATTAGTATTCAGATCGGTGCGACCAATTGGATGAAGAGAAGACGGGGTTCTCTTGTCGGGGGAAACCCACGCTCATTTTATCTCGGCATTGTAAAGCTTTTATTTATTTTTTAACGGTAATTAACTCATAAATCAACCCCCTGACATCCCCCCCCTTTCCACATACCGGATCGAACCCGAATCCACTCCGAGATCAATATCGCTAAATCAAACGTTCCGGTTGCAGCGACAGCTTTAAAAAACTACTGGTAGGTAGTACTCAGCCATAATGGGGGCTTAAAAGATTAGATGGTAGTGGAGCATGCGCAGAAGGATTTAGACGTCAAATTAGACGTCGTTCAAATCGTTTGTCTGTCAAATCTGTAGTCATCTGACGTCTTTGACGTGCAAATCCTTCTGCGCATGCTCCAGGAGTTGCTAACCTTCGAACTACGGAACAAGCTATAATAGGGATAAAAACGGTTTAGGACTCTCTTTTTATTGCAAAAAAACAGCTTAAAATTCATAAAAAAATTTATAAAATACTATTCTAACAACTCAAAAAATGTGAAAAAATTATGAGTACATTTTAGGTCCCTTTAAAAGGTGTATTAATTTTTCGTCACCTCAAAGGGGGAACTATTTTTTCTGACCTCTCAAACGCAAAAAAATTAATTTTTCACACTTAAAGTTTGGAAAAATCTCAAAGATCGTCTTCAGGTGGTAAAAATTTGAAATAAAAATGAGCTCTGTTTCTAGATATTGAGGTTTTCCTAAAAAAGGATAAAGGAGCGAATACGTCAAAGCGGGAACTGAGCATGCGCATAGAGTTGTAAAAGAGTTCATGTTACTAAAAACACTCAATCGTTCAGAATAGTCAAACTAGTCGAAATACGTCAAAGGGGGAACTGAGCATGCGCATAAGAGTTTCATTTTTTGCACTAAAAACACTCAATCGTTCGGAATAGTCGTGTAAACTGTCAAAACGTCAAGCGGGAACTGAGCATGCGCAAACGGGTTGTAAAAGAGTTCATTTTGCACAAAAACACTCAATCGATCAGAATTGTCCTGTAAACTGGTCGAAATACGTCAAAGGGGAACTGAGCATGCGCATACGAGTTGTTAAGAGTTCATTTTGCACTAAAAACACTCAATCGTTAGGAATAGTCGTGTAACTAGTCGAAATACGTCATAGGGGAACTGAGCATGCGCAAACGAGTTGCAAAAGAGTTCAATGTGCACTAAAAACACTCAATCGGAAATTGTCCTGTAAACTAGTCGAAATACGTCAAAGCGGGAACTGAGCACGCGAGTAGTAAGAGTTCATTTTGCACTAAAAACACTCAATCGTCGAATAGTCCTGTAAACTGGTCGAAATACGTCAAAGGGGAACTGAGCATGCGCATACCAGTTGTAAAAGAGTTCATTTTGCACTAAAAACACTCAATCGTTCGGAATAGTCGTGTAAACTAGTCGAAATACGTCAAAGGGGAACTGAGCATGCGCAAACGAGTTGTAAAGAGTTCATTTTGCACTAAAACACTCCGTTCAGAATAGTCGTGTAAACTAGTCGAAATACGTCAAAGCAAGAACTGAGCATGCGCAAACGAGTTGTAAAAGAGTTCATTTTGCACTAAAAACACTCAATCGTTCAGAATAGTGTAAACTAGTCGAAATACGTCAAGGCGGGAACTGAGCATGCGCAACGAAACATTTTGCACTAAAAACACTCAATTGTTCAGAATAGTCGTGTAAACTAGTCTTAATACGTCAAAGGGGGAACTGAGCATGCGCAAACGAGTTGTAAAAGAGTTCATGTGCACTAAAAACACTCAATCGTTCGGAATAGTCGTGTAACTAGTCGAAATACGTCAAAGGGGAACTGAGCATGCGCAAACAAGTAAAAGAGTTCATTTTGCACTAAAAAACCTCAATCGTTCGGAATAGCGTGTAAACTACTTGAAATACAATTAGATAATATTTAATAAAAGTGAATAAATTAAATATTCCTATGTTCTGTGTGGAACAATAAAAAAGATTTTAAAATCGATAGAATCCTAGCCGATAAAAGGAAAATACTCGATGTCAAAAAAATGGAAAAATATTTCAACGACATTTTTACAAGTTTGATTTCTAATTCGGAACAGTCTGCCTCATTTCCTGCAAAGATGACGACATAATCAATGTAAATTTTATTTTTATAAGACCAGCTACGGTAATAGATTGAGCCTGAACATGCAGGAAGATACATCGTCGTCTTCAGCGCCTCCGATGCTTCATTTAGTGTCGATGCTTCTCTTTGCGTGGAACAACTTTCGCCATTTTATCGGTAAACATTTTTCAGGTTAAAATTATAAAATCTTTTAGAAAACGAGGTAGTGGAAAAGTTGAAGAAAAAGATGTCCTCCAATCAGGAATAAGATGATTGCAGGAGGTTATGCTCTCTATGGGATATCGACATTGATGGTTCTTGCTATAGAAGGTGGACCAGTGTACGCATTCACTCTTGATAATGTAAAAAGCGTTCATTTTTGATTAATACACAAAAGTAATAGTCCATAGGTGAATTCATGCTTACTGATGAGAATATAAAGATACCGAAATCTGGTAGCATCTACAGCGCTAATGAAGAAAACAGCCAATCGTGGGATTCCAACATCATTGAATTTTTGGATAGAAAAAAGTCTCTTAAGGTTTAGAGACCACATTTTTGAATTGTTGCTTCTGGGGGCTTCATAACCTACAAATCCTAACCTATCTTTTTGCAGGGAACGATGCCATGGAGTGGACGATACATCGGTAGCATAGTCGGTGACGTCCACAGAACTCTTAAATATGGCGGAATATATTTTTATCCCCCTTCAAAAGAAAATCCAAGCGGAAAAGTATCTTTTTTTTTTTAACCAAAAATATTCTATTCTTAACAGCACAGACTCATCTACGAATGTAACCCTCTTGCATTCATAAACCCAAGCCGGCGGAATAGCATCCAACGGAAAAGCGCCCATTATAGATCTCATTCCAGAAAAAATCAACGAAAGAACTCCTTTTTACTGCGGCTCGCCAGACGACGTTGAAGAACTTCTTAGAATAATGTCTGGGGAAAAAATATGAAAAATTTTTTTGTCAATTATATAACTTCTTTATCCAGGATGATTGCATAACTGAAAGATAGTCAAAAAAATAATCTTTCTAGACTTTTCAATTGTTTGAACTATAATCTATAATAGATAAAATGAATATCACCTAGCAATTATGCAAAGGACTTCTCAATTTATGGGTTTTTGACATCCCAAAAGAGTTTTATCTGGAGCCCTCGAAGGTGTCAAAAAGCGGTTTTTCTCACATATCTCGAAAAATATGAGGTTTAGCGCAAAATTTACTAAGTATAAAATAATTTACATTTAATTTCCTACAAAAAGTAGTTAGTACATAATCTCGCTAAAGTGAACGGTTTCGGAGTTATGAGCCGTCAAAAAAGTTAAGAGTGAAAGAGTCCCAGTTTTGGCGAAGATGTCAAAAAGCGGTTTTTATTAAATATTTCGAAAACTATGAGGTTTAGCGCAAAAAGTATTAAGTACAAAAAAATCTACATTTAATTTCCTACATAAAGTAGTTATCACATAACCTCGCTAAAGTGAACAGTTTCGGAGTTATGAGCCGTCAAAAAGGTTAAAAGTGAAAGAGTCCCTGTTTTGGCGAAGGATGTCAAAAACGGTTTTTATTAAATATCTCGAAAACTATGAGGTTACGGCAAAAAGCATTAAGTACAAAAATAATCTACATTTAATTTCCTACAAAAAGTAGTTAGCACATAACCTCGCTAAAGTGAACGGTTTCGGAGTTACCGAGTATAAAACAGTGAGATTTTCGCCAAAACTTAAAATATTGGTTGTAATTTATAGTTGATTTTTTAAAAAAAATACTATTATAGACAGCGTATCCAGGCAACTTGTAAAAAATTCTATACCCTTTTACCTTTAAAATAAGCCTAGTATGGACTCCGTCAGACCAATAGTATCTGAGCAGGAACGTCCTTGAAAATGTAAGGATTTTGTTAAATTTACACAGTATTTTAGACCTCCTAAACTATTTGCACTACGAAAAAAATTTATAAGTTATTTTATACAGGAAATTGCATACATTAATTTTGTACTTATTCTTTATTTCGCTAAGATGAGCAGTTTTCGAGTTATATAATATGTCTAAATTTCATGAGAACAAAAACTTTGAAGGTCCGTAACTCCGAAACCGCTTACATTACAAAGAATATGTATAAATTACGTTTTGTAGTAAATTAAATGTAGATTATTTTTGTATTTAATGCTTTTTGCGCTAAACCTCATGGTTTTTGAGATATTTGGTTTTTGACACCGCCAAAACCGGTTCACAAATGTTTTGACGGCTCATAACTCCGAAACCGGTCACTTTAGCGAGGTTATACTCTAAGTACTTCCTGTAGAAAATTGAATGTAGATTATTTTTGTACTTAGAACTTTTTGCGCTAAACCTCATTGTTTTCTTGATTTTTGATAAAAACGCTTTTTGCACCCTTGAAAAAAGGCGATTATAAAATTTAGGGTGTGGCGAGTAAGTACATAATATATTCCAGAAAGAGAAAGACATTTTTTTACAAGATAAAACGTTTATTGACAGCCTTGGTTCAAGGTCACTTTCCCCTGCCACGTTTCATTTTCAGATAATCAATCCTGAAAGCAAAAATAAAGCTTCAGTTGTACTCGAACAGCCGAAGATGTCTTTGAGTACGATCGACGGAGACCACATAACACTCACCAGGTTCGTCCTGGCACATCAGAACAAATGCAAAAATGCCACGGGAGAACTCACGCAGCTCCTCAATGCCATACAGACTGCAGTCAAGGCCATCAGCACTGCTGTCAGACAAGCGGGCTTTACTCATTTGTAAGTTCTTCATTACTTTTTTTCACAAAGTAATCGTTATTTCGAAGGTTCGGAATGGCCGGAAATAAAAACGTTCAAGGAGAAGAAGTCAAAAAATTAGATATCCTTTCCAACAATCTATTTATAAACATGCTCAAGTCTTCCTACACAACATGCGCTCTAGTCAGCGAAGAAAATGAAGAATTGATTATTGTAAATTTATTTCATCAACACCAAAAAGCTGGAGAAAAGCATCAAAAAGCTGTTTTTAGCAAATATCTCGAAAAATATGGGGTTTAGAGTAAAAGGTATTAAGTACAAAAATAATCTTCATCTAATTTCAAACAAAAAGTGTTCTGCACAAAAACTTCATAAAGTGAACGGTTTCAGAGTTACGTGCCGTCAAAAGTTTTATTCCACATTTTAGACAGATTGCCAAATAACTCGAAAACCGTTGTTTTTAGAGAGATAAAGACTAAGCTAAAAATGATTCTTTATTCAATTTTCTATAGGAAATTACTTATGCATTTTTTTGTACAACACATATTTTAGGATATATGACCGATAATGTAATGTAATTTTATCAAATCCTTTAATTTTTAAGAAAGTTCGAAGTTCCTGTTCAGAAACTATTGATCGGACGGAGTCCGCATTAGGCTCATTTTAAAATAGGATTTAGAAAATTTATTGTGATTATTTCGCTACCTATTTCTTTAAAAAATTTCAATAAATTTTAAGTTTTTGGCTAAAATGTCATTTTTGATGGTTCGTAACTCCGAAACCGTTCACTTTAGAAAGATTATGTACTAAACACTTTTTATTGAAAATTTAATTTAGAATATTTTTTTACTTAGTGCTTTTCACGCTATACCTCATAGTTTTCGAGATATTTGATAAAATTGAAAAACCGCTTTTTGACAACTTTCTCCACATTGGTGTAACTTTTTATCAATACACCAAAAAATTATGGCGTTCTAAAAAAAACACCATATTTTTCAGGTAGATGCGGACAAAAGAGGAAAATATATCGTTTGTTTCGACCCTTTGGATGGATCGTCAAATATTGACTGTTTGGTCTCCATCGGCTCAATATTTGCTGTTTATAAGTATGGATTTTTATAACATTAAAAAATTGTTTTATTTTTTTTTTAGAGCTGATCTAGGTGGAAAAAATCCGACTCTTAAAGACGTTTTGAAGCCTGGAAAAGAAGTCGTTTGTGCAGGCTATGCTCTCTACGGAAGCGCCACGATGCTTGTTTTAAGCCTTGGCGAAGGTGTCAACGGCTTCATGCTCGACCCTGTAAGATATTTTTTTATCGATAACAAAATAATAATAATAATAATAAAATTTTCAGACCATTGGAGAGTTTCTTTTGACCGATCGTCAAATAACGATTCCAAAAAAAGGCAAAATTTATAGTCTCAATGAAGGGTATAGCCATGAATGGGATGCTGGGATGACGGAATATGTCAGAAGGAAGAAAGATCCAAAAGTATGTATTCAGATTTGTATTCATATTTTAATATCACTAATTTTATTATGGTTGATATTTTTTTTGATTTTTTTTCTCCCCAATTTTTCATAAATTGGTTTAAAATTTTGTACCTTTTGTGACATTTTCCTTGATTTTTTGACCAATAAAAAAGGTTAAAGTAATATAGTAATAAAAAAGTTTAAATCGGCTTCCCTGGCATTTTCCGAGGTTTTTGTAAGAAAAACTTTCTTTTTTATCGGATTTTTGGGCGTTTTCCTCTTTTTTTTTTGTCCAAGGAAACTCCAGAAAAAAAGGGGGTTGCCTTAACTAAAAAATAAAAGCCCTTTGAGGAAAACGCCTAAAAATCCTGAAAAAAGGTTTTTTTTTTTTGGGGGGGGGGCAACAGCTTAAAATCAAGGGGAAAAAAAGGTTTTTTGGGGCAAAAAATTGAGGAAAACGCCTGAAAATTGAGGGGAAAAAAAGAGTTTTTTTGGTGGCAGGGGGTAGGGGAACAGCTGGAAATCAAGGAAAGGGGGAACAAAAAATTAAGAAAAACGCCTGGAAATCCTGGAAAAAAGGGATTTGAGAGGGGGGGGGGGGGATACTGGAAGTAAAGGAAACAAGGTATTTTTTTAGGACAAAAAATTGAGGAAAACACCTCAAATCAAAATCCAAAAAAGGCTTTTTTTTGGGGGGGGAAACAAAAGCTGGAAACAAAGGGAAAAAAAGTTGCTTTTTTTTGGGCGAAAAATTTAGGAAAACGCCTGAAAATCCGGGAAAAGGTTTTTTTTTGGGTGGGGGGGGGGAAACAGCTGGAAATCAAGGAATTATTTTATTTTTTAGCGAAAAAT